>PVJC01048868.1:0-12383 GCA_004026665.1 Murina feae | reverse complement strand
GATTGTTACAATGTTTCAAAAAGCTGTGTTTCGCTAGAGGCAGTTTAATCGGAGCTGAGCTGAGGGGCGCAGCTTCACTTTCGCTCCTGCCGCAATGGAAAGGGCTGTTTACTCAGGTCCGGGAGTGGCAGCCGCCATGTTGGCTGGGCTAATTTGCATACAGCCGCTCTGATTGGCTGGTGGGCGTGGCTTACCCTGTCTCGGAGAAACGGTTAATTTTAATATTTCGCTTTTATTAGTTTAGATGACTGTGCACATTTGTACAACTTCTAGTTTTATGGAGGTTGGACCAGGCTTTATGAGTTGTCAAATATGATTTCATCATTTTACAGATGTAAAACCAAGTATCAAAAAGGTTAAGTTTAACCTTTCTATTGAAACAAGGAGATAATCTAATAGCTATTTTCATGCTTTAACCCTGACCTCCTAGCTGAAGAATATGCAAAATGTCTAATATTAGGTGTTAAAGAAACCTGTACAACATGCAATTGTGAAACTTCACATCACAATTATGCCCTGATATGACTTAGGTCCTGAACTATGCCCAATGTTAGGACATTATCGCAACTAGAATACACCTCTATTACTCCCCTCACCTTTCCTGCATTTGGTCTTGAAATTAAAAGCATGCTTTCCAGAAAAAATGACCCTATATGATTATTTTGTATTATTTGGTATTTAGAGGAACCCATACAAAATAATTGAAAAACATATCATGTGTTGATTTTATGCTTATTATAATCACATATCAAAATATTTTCTGCAAAAGTTTACATAATAGGAGAAACATGCTAATGACCACTATGCTTATTAACAGACGATTCCTCAAAAATCATAAAACCCTGTAACATTTTCCAAAGTGTATATCTCATGTCCTTAGTGCACTGATTTGGTTGAAAACTTTTCAGGGGGCTATGCATTGATTTTTTAGCTGAGCCATATATACTACTGCTTACATAAAACTACCGTGTCTATTTTTTGCTAACTCTTTGCTGGTATATTTATCAAAGTACCTAGACAAGATTCAGCACTCACTAAGGACCCTAGGTACTGCCTGAGAGTAATTCAATATGCTCATGTGCTTAGAAACAGTTCTTTCCTCCCAACATTTGTTAATACCAGAATTCATATGGTTGGCTTATGGTTGATAAGGGTAAACTATATTTTTATCTTAAACTTGATGCTTTGTGATAATTTTTATGATACATCAAGGTTAAAATTCAGGAAAAAAAATGTCATTAGTGACACCAGGAGTTCACTCTAGCACACTAATAATTTTGAGTAGAACTATAACAACTTTTTCTCAGATCCCCACTTAGCATTCACACTCTGCCAACACTGAGCATTCAGAGGTTGGCTTTTTATTTGTTTTTTAAAGCTCAATTCTGCTGTCAGAATGTTTGGAAATTGGCTTAGATTGGCACAAATATTGCTGGCTGGCCTACTTTAACATTCTTTAACCCAGTCACATTTCTCATCTAGAAATAGCAGAATAGATTTAATAGATGAGCCTTTTAAAGTATTTCCTCCAGATATAGCAGCTCAGTGGTGCTGAAAGTAGTAGGAAATAGAGCTATTCAAGCAGAGAAGGGGGTCTTTCAGAGCAAGACAAAGGAAGCAAAAAGCAGCAAACTGATGGCAGTAATGGGTCAAAGCCCTAAGGAGGAAGCAAAGGTGGGTAGAGGATTCCTCACGGAGTGAAAGTGTGAAAATAGAACACCTGTTTTCTGACAGGTGTAGGAAGAGAATAACAATGAGGATGCCTTTGAGCAAAAGTCCTGATAAAGTTAGATCTTTCTTACTTTGCTTTTACTAACCCTTAAGGCAAAATTATTAGCAACAAATAGATTAATTTACACGGCTAGAAGCAAACTCCTACCGGCAGTTATTTCTATGTAGTTATTAGTATACGTTTCAAAAGGAATGGATGCTTCTTTCCATTTTCTTTACCCACTGTGCTCAGCTGAGGATGGGTTGTCAAGCCTGCAAAACTCATAATTTGGTGAATGAGTGAATGGATAAAGCCACGGTGGCTTGGGGCAGAGATGGGTGATAGTTCAGCCCTTCCCAAGGAAGCCTTATACTTGAACACCAGCTGGAACGACTGTTTTCAAAACAGAAATGTATTTGCTTGGCTGGGATGATAGCCAGCAGCCTCCACTCACCCTGGTGAGGGAGAAGGTGACATTCACCACAAGGGAGGAGGAGCCCTTTCTTTCCATAGAACTAACACGAGCTTAACAGCTGGCGGCAGGATTGCTGCCATGCTCTCCAGCAAGATTAGTTCCTGGCACATTTCCGCCTTGAGCGTGTCTGTGGACTTTTGGGGGAATGAAACAGAGCTGGCCCGAGTATCCATGTCAGATGATAATGTTTGTCAGGCTAGATCCTACTCAGGCATTTTCTGGTCAATGATCTGACCCCCAAAATCTCAGTTAACAGGATTTATTGAATACCTACTCTGCACCATTAAAACAAAACAAAACAATACAAGATGAAAACTGACTTAAGAAGTGTATGTCATCTAGAGACAAACATTCATCTTAAAGAAAATTACACTTCTTTGAGGTAAGAACCATTAGGCAAATAGGGAGATTTCTATAAAAGAAAAAGAAAAAAGACGTATTGTCTTTAATATTAGGTATATCTTATGAAGGCTCTGATTCTTTTAATGAGCATATGGTAATTTAAAACAAAACATAACAAAGTTATTAAATGTATCTGTGTCTCTCCAGCGGCTCAAAGATGAAACATTTGCGTGTGGATTGACAGACCTCATGTGCAAAGTGGCCCCATCTGACATTTACTTTCTCTCTTCCTGAAACTGCAAACCAGGAACTCTGTACTGTAGTCATATTGAACGTATTGCAACTCCCTGCATAACTCTACTTGGTCAGGCCTTGATGCCTCTAAGTTTTTGCTTCCACGCTGAAAACAGCTGTCTCTTCTTTGTCTGGAAACTAACTCTGTTTCCAGAACCAGATTAAATGTTACCTCCTCTAAGAATACTCTCCTGGTGTCCCAGGCACAGTTAAGACTCTTCTCCTAGAGTCCCCACAGCATTTTGTCATCATGTGTTTTGTAAAATATAGTACGTAAAATTTAATGGCTTAGTGTTCATTTTTCTCTACTAGAATGTGAGTCGTTAGATTCAATAACACTCTTGTGTGCATGCATTTATTTTCACAGTGTGTAGCACAATTGTGCTCTAAATACTTCTTTAAAAATTATTAATAAACGATCTCTTTTCATGGAGACAAGGAAAAGAATAGTAAATTGTAGACAAATAATATGAAAACTCAATTGTCATATTTTCTACAACTATTAATAGTTTGTGAAATTTCATTTTTTCTTATGCCAAAAAATGTTCTTTTTTCTGTTCAGAAACCAGATTCAGTAGGTTATTCAGATTTGATTTATGCCTTTAAATGATGTTGTTACTGAGAATATTTGGTCCAATGTTTTTGCCATCCAATTTCGGTGCAGTAATTGATGGATAAGAATAAATAAAATACCAATGAGAAAAAATATATAATTTCATGTTGTATTTTTCCTTGGCTTATGTTGCTGGATAAAAGTATCCAGAGTTTCTCCCCCCCCCCACCATTCAAGTAAAGTTAATTGGTTAGAATTTCATACAAATATCTTAGTTATGATTTTAGAGCCTAAACTAGGGCCTTGGTTATGTCACAGGGATTTTCCAGATAACATTCATATCTATGGCTACCTGTTCAAATTTTCTATGCCTGTTTTAAAATTGGACTGGAATCCACCACAGTACAAAGTTCCTATTATTTCAAGCTTTATAATAAAAGTATTGAAAAGCTCCAGCTAAGACATGTTGAAAGAAAAATGTGTTGTCAGTTCTTCAAATTTTAAATTGAGTACATATTTTATTTTTATTTCTTTAAAATATATTTTATTGATTTTTTTACAGAGAGGAAGGGAGAGAGATAGAGAATTAGAAACATCGATGAGAGACAAACATCAATCAGCTGGGTTTTGCACACACCCTACTGGGGATGTGCCTGCAACCAAGCTACATGCCCTTGACCTGAACTGAACCTGGGACCCTTGAGTCTTCAGGCTAACACTCCATCCACTGAGCCAAACTGGTCAGGGCAACAGTACATATTTTAATAGCAGGTGACAATTAAAAAAGTTTTCCTCAAAAAAATCTGTTAAGAATTGTGAACCAGAACAAGAAATATGGGCGAACAATTTTAAAAATGTTTTGTTGGCATTTTAATATAATTTTCAGGACAATGAAATCTTGTCATTTAGGTTCTGATGATATCTGCTGATCTGGCCTCAGATTACATAATGAAAATATGTGTTTGAGCCAGTCTCAAAATGAGCCTTCACATTTCCGTTTTGTTTATGTTTATGTTCATCTGCCATACTTCCCTCTGCCCTTTCTCATGCTGTACCTCATTGCTATCCACTCCATTTCTCTGTTTTTACCTGTGTTCTCTCTTAGGTACCTGCATCCCTTCCTCAACTCCCTGAATATTCTTTCCTCCTCCTAACGTTAACACATTCACACACTTGTTCTGTGCCAGATACTGTTCTAAGTGTTTTACATTTAGAAACAGTGATTTTCAACGAGTGTGCTATAAGAATTTTTAAAACATGCAATTCCTGACTACTTAGTCAGAGGCACTGACCTCTTTTCCCTTAGATGGTAAAAAAACCCCACAAAACAAAAACAAACAAACAAAAAGACAACAGACAACACAACAATAGCTGTCGGTGTGAATGAATCAAAATTATACCTATTTTTTTGTCACATTGGCAAGAAATATATATTTTTGGTGTGCCTCAGAATTTTAGCAACGAGAGTATGTGTGCCATGAGATGATAGAGGCTGAAAATCACTACATTAACCCAGTTAATCCTCAAAGTAACTCTGCATTAGATGGGACTGCTAGTCCTACTCTAAAGATGAGCAAGCTGAGGCAAAAATAAGTTGTTTCCAAATTACCACATAGCTGGTGCCTGGTAGAGCCATGTTTGGAAGTCATCTGCCAGGTTTAGGCTCTGACTTTGTTCATCACAGCCCTGCCTGTGTCAGTGTTTGGCTTCTTCTTGGACCCCCATTGCAGGTCATCGTCCTGCAAAAATCACTCAATGATTTTTGATAACCTTTAGATAACCTTTAAAATGGGTGTGGTGCTTTCTTAGAGACAGGTTTGGGTTGGTGATTTGTTTTTAGCATCACATTCTGTCCTTAAATCTAGGTATTATTTGCTCATCAACAAATGAGAGTATGGCAATGCATAGAAATTATTCATTTGCTTAACATCCTATAATTTATAAATATAAGCAAAAAGAAGTCACAGACTACAAACACTCAATTCACATTTAGCGATACCAAGGACAGTCTCCTATTGTTATGCTGAAAATGACTTGAGGCAACTTAGAAACACTCAGAGTTTATTAGCATAATGAACTTTCTCAATTTTGTATTAACAGGATCCGTTAGTTTGGAATGCCTCTGCTTTTATCCACTTATATAGTAATCTGGTAAGGTAGTGAGGTATTATTTACTACCCAGTTAAAATGAGAAAATGCAAATCCAAACTTATTAAAATTGTCTTAAGTTAGCATTAAAATGAATACAATGTCCCTAATGCTTAATGCCTTACTGAAACCATTCAAATACAGTCTCAATTATTGTATATTCTCACAAATGGTGATCATAGAGTGGTCTTCTTTGTCATTGTGTTTCTATTAAATGATAAATCTTCCCAAAGACAAAAACATATTGATTTCAAAGTTGCAGAGGTTTGAATACTAAAAAGTTCTTTGAATTGAAAAGTGAATGTAACAAGCAGTAAAAATGTCAATTTTTAACTTTTAATTCAACTTCCAATTTTTCAAATCAATTTCACATTAAAAATATATTAATTTGAAAGATTTTAACAATATTTTTAAAAATTCTTCAAAAATAAGTTTTGCTTATTAACAATTTTGTTAATAACTTGTCCTGAAACAGACTAGCTGTATACCTCAGTGGTTGAGTGTTGTCCTATGAACCAGGAAGTCACAGTTTTATTCCCAGTTCAGGGCATGTGCCTGGGTTGCCAGTTTGATCCTAGTGTGGGGCTTGCAGGAGGCAGCCAATCAATGATTCCCTCTCACCACTGATGTTTCTACCTCTCTCTCCCTCTCTGAAACCAACAAAAATATATTTTAAAAAATGGCCCTGAAACAGTAGAAAATTGGACAGAATGGTAAAAAGAAAAATGGAATTCTTTTGTTGTATCAGAAAGAATTTGTGATAAAATTTAATGTAAGTCTGTCTTAATAGTGACCATTTAATTACTTATTTATTTAAATATTTACTGTTCAGATTATTACAGTTGTTCCTCTATTTTCCCCCATAGCTCCCCTCTACCCAGTTTCCACCCCACCCTCTGCCCTTACCCCCTCCACTGTCCTCATCCATAGCTGTATGATTTTTGTCCAGTCTCTTCCCACACCCTATACCCCTTTCCTCCTGAGAACTGTCAGTCCACTCCCTTTCTATGCCCCTGATTCTATTATATTCACAAGTTTATTCTGTTCATCAGAGTTTTTATTCACTTGACTTTTAGATTCACTTGTTAATATGTATTTGTTTATAATTTTTATCTTTACCTTTTTCTTCTTCCTCTTCTTAAAGAATGTATTTCAACATTTCATATAATACTGGTTTGGTGGTGATGAACTCCTTTAGCTTTTTCTTATCTGTGAACCTCTTTATCTGACCTTCAGTTCTGAATGATAGCTTTGCTGGGTAGAGTAATCTTGGTTGTAGGTCTTTGCTATTCATCACTTTGAATATTTCTTGCCACTCCCTTCTGGCCTGCATAGTTTCTGTTGAGAAATCAGCTGACAGTTGTATGGGTACTCCCTTGTAGGTAACTAACTGTTTTTCTCTTGCTGCTTTTAAGATTATCTCTTTGTCTTTTGCTCTTGGCATTTTGATTATGATGTGTCTTGGAATGGTCCTCTTTGGATTCCTTTTGTTTGGGCTTCTCTGCACTCCCTGGACTTGTAAGTCTATTTCTTTCACCAGATAAGGGAAGTTTTCTGTGCTGGAGACACCCTTATGGGGCAAGACTTGCTTCAGTGGGACTTTGGTGCTCACTGAGTCTGCCCCCTGAGTGTGTCCCTTATGAATCTAAGGAGCTGTAATCTGGATGGTTCCACTCTGACCACTGGGTATACTGGCTCTTGGATTTCTAAGGAGGTGCTAATTTAGCCTCTGCCTGAGACTACCCAGCAGGAGCTACAGAGAGATCTGCAGATTCCTCTTCTTTGTTTAGGGTTTGGAGGTACCCACATGAGGCCCAGCTGTGAAGCAATGCAAGCTGCTGTGGGGCCTTGGACCTTCTTTTGGATGTTCTGGGTCTCGCTGACCCAGCTGCAGTTGGTTAGGTAATTTTATTTTGCAAAGGGCCAGGCCATTCATATGCAAAAGTCTCTGCACACAGCTTGGGTGGGGCATGGTTATCAGGAAATCAACAGGGCAAGCAAACAGCTATGGCTGATCCTCAGCCCTGTCCTAAGAGGCCCCGGGTCTCAGTGTCCTGTGATAATCGCAAGCACCTCTGAGAGAAAGCCACCTTTGAGTTCCTCCTGATGCCAAACAGTCTAGTTTCTCCCCGTATGAGTCTGGAACCCCAGAGACTCACTTGGAACTAGAGTTCAGAGCAGTCAGGAGCTTGGGTCTCCCTCCTGATTGAAAAAGACAACTGTGTCCTCAGTTGCCAGCCTTTTCCTCGTGTACCTCCATACCTCTGCACTTTACCTCCCCACCTCCTCTGAGTCTCAGTGTGCCGTTCTCTTTCCTTCTAGTTGTAAAATTTCCACTCAGTCAGCCTTCTTGTGGTTCTGGGTGATGTCTGTTTTGTCTTTTAGTTGTAGTTTTGAAGTGGTTGTTCGAGGCAGCAATTTCAGGTGTTTACCTATGCCGCCATCTTGGTTTCTCATGACCATTTAATTATAGTATCAAAACTTTTCTTCTATCATTGATAAAAGAATTAGAAAAATGAAAGTGAGCCTTTTTTTAGATAAATGCATTATATTTCATTTATAAAGGTTAGATGAGATTCTATGTTAAGTACAATAAGAAATAAAATAAAATTAGTTTTGCCACAGTTCACACTGAGTCTTCCAAAGAAAATTATTGCTGGATTCCAGAACCCTCTTATACCTTATATTCATTTGTATATTAGTTCAAACTGACCCTCAGACAAGAAAGCTATTGGGCAGATCAACATGTGGGATTTTGTTAATGGATTCTTAAAAATAAATATTAGCTCATAGCAATGGAGATTGCTGGAAGTTGAGGATGATTTATATGCTTGGAGAGAATGAACTCTGAATATCAAATATAATTTCTATATCTTCTGTGCATTGGCATCTGAGATGTGTAGTGTAGAAAAAATATCTTTGTGTTTCTATATAATTATAGAATTTTTTTTACTAAAATTTTACTGAGACTTTGTATCCTGGATTAAAATCAAGCCCTGGAAAGTAATTTACAATATAGATGGTTCAAGCTCAGAAGAGAATTGCTAACTTTGGAACACAGTGATATTCATAAGGACCTGAATGAGCTGATCAGTGACTGCTTGTTTTTCAGCATTGTGTGAAGCACAGACTTGATGGGAGAAGATCCGAAATGGTATTTATTCAACACTTTTTGGAGGACCTCGGGGCTGCTAATAATACAGGGATGTGAGGCAGAGGAAGAGGAGGCTAGAGGTCAAGCCTGTCTTTTATTTCAACGATTTTAGCTCCTCCTTAAGTGCTTTTGTTTTTGGATTCTGCAAAAGACTGTGCTTGATAACCAATCTTATTTCTAAAAATAAAAAAAGACAAAACACTGCAATAAAATATGGAGTGCAATGGATGGAGTCTGAGGTTGGACAAGATCAGATGTGTTCTGCAGAAAGAGACTTATGGCAGCACTCTACACAAGCATGTCAAACTCATTGCTGGTGGGCTGCAGGCCTTGTGCTGTCCTGAGCCTGCAGAGGCTTGAGACAGGAAGGCTGCTCAAAGGCTGCCATAGGCACCCAGCGGAGAGATGATGAGGTCCGAGGTAAAGTAGTGCCAGTGGCAGTGGCTGGAAAGGGAGCAATGGATTATACAGGAAGTGAAGTCGTGGTAAAATGGAATTGGACTGGATAATCACTACTTTTTAACATGCTCAGACTCACCACTGCTTTCAGCACTTGCTCTTCCTCTATTTAGTCATATTCACATACCATTAATTGCTCTCTACTGCTGACAATGCTCTCTTCTTAGCAGTGTGGCTCTCTAATCATTACTATATTCAGCTGAAATGTGCTTCATACAGAGGTGGGTAGTCTGACTGATTCTTACCCACCAGCCTATATCAGTTTGTCCACTCAGGGATTCTAGTTCTCACAACATTGATATCAAAAAGTTGCCAGGTGTCTTTCTTGCAAAACCCCTATGAACGCAGTTTCCTATGACTGAATCTCCAGCCTGCAGGTATGAAACTATCATTTAATTGATCCTACAGAGATTCCTTTGAGCTCTCAAAGTCTCTATTTGGTATTTTTCTAGTTCTCAGTCTATGTGAATAATGTCTAATTTTTTCCTCATATATTTGAACTGCAATTTGAAAACTTTTAAAATCATAAATTCATTCAAGGCATTTGAAGACTGTTTTCATAAATTCATTTGAGACATTTCTTTAGGATTTGCCTCTCTCCTAAAAAAAACCTGCTAAACATTCTGATTAAATAGATAACCTGGTGAGTTAAATTCTGTCTCAATTAAGTTTATTACTATCTATAATAAAAAGGGTAATATGCTAATTAGACCAGACATCTTCTGGATGTTATTCTGGACATCCTTCCTGACAAAGCTGGGCCAAGGGAGGGGTGGGGGAAGCCAGCCTGGCTCTTGGGTGCTGGAGGGAAGCTGGTGCCAGCAGCTGGGGGAGGGAAGGCCTACTCATGCATGACTTCTTGTGCATCTGGCCTCTAGTTTATAACATATTTATTGAGGTTATAATGAGCAATATTACATTTAGTCATTTCAGAGTTAAATCTGCTTGGTTATGAACCTGAATATAACTTGATTGGGTACAAATTTCTTGAATCACAAGTTTTCCTCCAGGACTCTTCGACTGATACATTTTCTTCTTGAATTTCACATTTATGAAAAGTGTGCAATCAAGTAGATTACTGTTTCTCTTTTCTATCTGGATGCAGTTTCTTTTTCTTATAACTCTAAGTAACAACAAAAGACATAAGGACAGGATAGGTCTGTCTATCAGTCTGCTTCATTTGGTTTGTGTTATGCATGGTGATATGTTTTGATCTGTAGACTAGTGTATTTTGGCTTTAATAATCATTTCTGTTTAACTTGCTCTGGTTTTCTCTTTGGGGATGGTCATCATCCACATAAAGTATTATTTTATTGCTTTTTATAAATTTTATGTTTGACAAATTGAAGAGTTGTGGCAATCCTGCATGAAACAAGTCTCTTGGTGCCATTTTTCCAACAGCAATTGTGTCTCTATGACACATTTTGATAATTTTTGAAATATTTCAAACATTTTCATTATTATATTTGTATGGCAATCTGTGATCAGTGACATTTGATATTACTATTGTAATTGTTTTGGGTTGCAATCAACCACAGCCATATAAGACAGCAAAGTTAATAAATGTTTGTGTGTTCTGGCCCCACCAACTTACTGCTTTCTCTCCTTAGACCTCCCTATTCCCTGAGACACAAGAATATTGAAAGTAGTCTAATTAATGATTCTACAAAGGCCTCTACATGAAAGAAAGAGTCATATGTCTCTCACTTTAAATCAAAAGCTAGAAATGATTAACCTTAGTAAGGCATGAGAAACGCAGAGATAGGCTGAAAACTAGGCTTCTTGAGCCAACCAGTTAACTGTTTGTGAGTACAAAGAAAAAATTCTTAAAGGAAATTAAAAGACTTACTCCAGTGAACAAACACACAATGATCACAAACAGGCTTACTGCTGACATAAAGTTTCAGTGGACTGGATAGAAGATAAAACCCACCAAACACTCCCTAAAGTAAAGCCTAATCCAGAGCAAGGTCCTCACTCTCTTCAATCCTATGAAGGCTGAGAGGTGAGGAAGCTAAAGAAGAAAACTCTGAAGCTAGCACAGGTTCGTTCATGAAGTTTAAGAAAAAAGTCATCTCCATAACTTCTTTATGTAAGGTGAAGCAGCAAGTGCTAATGTAGAAGATGCAGCAAGTTATCCAGAAGATCTAGGTAAGGTAATTAATGAAGGTGGATACACTAACCAACAGGTTTTCAAATAGCCTATTGGAATAAGATGCCAAGAAGGACTTCCAGAGCTAGAGTGAAGTCAATGCCTGTCTTCAAAGGACAAGCTGACTCTCTTGTTAGGGGCTAACACAGCTGGTGACTTAAAGTTGAAGCCAATGCTCTTGTACTATTCTGAAAATCCTAGGACCCTTAAGAATGATGCTAAATATTATGTCTGTGTTCTCTAAATAGAACAAAGCCAAAATGACAGCAAGTCTTTTTACAACATGGCTTACTGAAAACTTTAAGCCCACTGTTTCGACCTACTGCTCAGGGGAAAAAAATTTTCTTTCAAAATATTATTGCTCATTGCGATGAACCTGGTCATACAAGAGCTCTGATGAAGATTTATAAAGAGGTTAATGTTATTTTCACACCTGCTAACACAACAAGCATTCTGCAGTGCATGGATCAAGGAGTAATTTTGATTTTCAAGTCTCATTATTTAAGAAATGTAGCTGCCATAGATAGTAATTCCTCTGGTGGATCTTAGAAAAGTAAGAAAAGGATTCACTATTCTAAGGTGCCATTAAGAACATTTGTGATTCATTAGAAGAGATCAAAATAAGAACATTAATAGAATTTTCAAAGAAGTTGATTCCAGCCCTCGTGGGTGACTTTGAGAGGCTGAAGACTTCAGTGGAGGAAGTACCTTCCGATGTGGTGGAAATAGCAAGAGAGCTAGAATTAGAAGTGGAGCTTGTAACTGAATTGCTGCAATGCCATGCAACGAATGAGGGGTAGCTTCTTATGGATGAGCAAGGAAAGTGGTTTCTTGAGATGGAATCTACTGGTGAAGATTCTGTGAAGACTGTTGAAATGACAACAAAGGATTTAGAATATTACATAAACTTAGTTGATAAAGCAGGGGCAAAGTTTGAGAGAACTGATTCCTATGTTGAAGAAGTTCTAGTCTAGGTAAAATGCTATCAAACAGCTTCACATGCTACAGAGAAATTATTGGTCAAAGGAAGAATCAATGGATGCAACAAGCTTGTGTTTAATTTTAAGAAATTGCCACAGATACTTTAACCTTCAG
>PVJC01048867.1:0-12434 GCA_004026665.1 Murina feae | reverse complement strand
CCACCTGCTGGCGTGCCTGACCAGCCTGGGTGAGGGGCTTTAAGGCTGCCCAGCTCCCATTGACCCAACGTCCCAGCAAGGCTGGCTGGACGCAGGTTTTTGTGATTTATCGCGTATAATTGATACTGTTCCTTGAAGGCCTGGGGTTATTTATCTTCTATAATTGATACACTGTTCCTTTAAGGCGGCCTTCTAACTGCTAACGAAGCCTCCTCTGCTTCACCTCGCAGCGTCTATAATGAAACAATTGTTACTTTTACTGGTTAGGCCGGAGCTGCTCTTTCCTTCAGCTCCGAAGGATTCTATGATTGTTACAATGTTTCAAAAAGCTGTGTTTCGCTAGAGGCAGTTTAATGGAGCTGAGCTGAGGGGCGCAGCTTCACTTTCGCTCCTGCCGCAATGGAAAGGGCTGTTTACTCAGGTCCGGGAGTGGCGGCCGCCATATTGGCTGGGCTAATTTGCATACAGCCGCTCTGATTGGCTGGTGGGCGTGGCTTACCCTGTCTCGGAGAAACGGTTAATTTTAATATTTCGCTTTTATTAGTTTAGATTCACTTATGCATATATTTACACACACACACACACAAGAGGCCTGATGCACAAAAATTCGTGCAAGAGTAGGCCTTCCTTCCACTAGCTGCTGGCCCCCGCTTCCCTCCCGCACCCAAGACTGGGCTGCATCCCTCCAGCCCCAGCTTCATCAGGAAGGACGTCAGGAATGATATCTGGAAGACGTCCAGTCGAATTAGCATATTACCCTTTTATTATTGTAGACTAGCGGCCTAGTGCACGAAATTCATGCATGGAGTGGGAGTGGGATGCGGGGGTGGTGTTCCTCAGCCCACCTGCACCCTTGGCAATCTGGGACCCCTTGAGGGACATCCCTTTCACAATCCAGGACTGCTGGCTCCCAACCTCTCACCTGCTGAATGTCCCTAACCGCTCCCCTGACAGCCTGATCAACACCTAACTGCTCCTGTGCCGGCCTGATTCCCCTAACTGCTCTCCCCCTGCCAGGATGGTCCCCCCACCAACTGCTTTCCTCTGCCAGCCTGGTCCCCCCAATTGTCCTCCCCTGCAGACCTGGGTCCCTCCCAACTTTCCTCCCCTGCAGGCCTGAGTCCCCCCCAACTGTCTTCCCCTGTAGGTCTGGGTCTCCCCCAACTGTCCTCCTCTGCCAGCCTGGTCCCCCCCAACTGCCCTCCCTTCCTGGCCATCTTGTGGTGGCCATCTTTGACCACAAGGGGGAAGCCGTCTTGTGATGGTCAATTTGCATATTACTCTTTTATTAGATAAGATATGAAGTTCGTGACATGGTAGAAACACTCAATGAATTTTAGTTCCCTTTTTTTCTGTCCTATAAAAGGCCTTGAGTTAATCAAAAAACATTAACATACTTTAACACTTCTTTTCTACTGACTAAAACTCAATTTCCTATAATATGATTTCTAAATTATCAATTCAAGAGAGAACTATAATATGCTTTGATGTTATAATATACAGATAGATAGAGAATTAAACTAGATTAAAACTTAAGAATCCAGATTCTCTTAACTTATGAACTTGCTTACCTGCACAGCAATGTACAAGCCTGGAACATTGAAGGACTCAAACATTATTTCAGCAGTATATTCCCTGTTTTCTGGAGTATTCAGAGGAGGTTCAGTCTATTAAATTGAATAACATTTTAAATAGACAATATCAGATTATTTTGATAACTTTATAGACAATTTTAAATGAGAAATAACTTATTTCAAACACTGTATTTAAAAGTCATTAAACTTAGACATAAAGAGAGGCACATGGATCAAAGAAAAAATAGAGCATTCAAACAGATCTAAACATATGCAAAAATGTGGTTATTCACATAAAAAAAATAAAACTAAATTCCTGTCACACCACTTGTAAGAATTAGACATGGAGAAAGGGAAGGAAGGAAAGAAAGAGGAAGGAGACCCAGTCAAATCACCTTGTAAACATGGTAATGAAAGACTTCCAGTGGTATTTGCTAGTGGAAGAATCACCTATACATTGTTTATAGCAGAATGTACCTGATCTGTCTACAATTATAGCAAACTAGAGGCCCAGTGCACAAAATTCATGAACAGGTAGGGTCCCTAAGCCTGGCCAGCGATCAGGGCCATTTCGCAGGGTGACTAGCTGGATGATTGGATGGCCTTGGCTGGCCTGGCACCACCTACTCGCTGGCCCCATCCCTCACCACTGCCACAGGTAGGGATCTGGAGGCTGGGGACAGCTCATGCATTAAGCATCTGCACTCTGGTGGTCAGTGCGCATCACAGCAGTCAGTCGTTCTGCCAGTTGTTCTGTCGTTTGGTCAATTTGCATATTAGAATTTTATATAGATAGATAAATCAAGATTCTACGAATTTATGGCACAGCTTCCTGAAAAAAATGTTATGTAAGTTACATAACTGTTAGGTGACTATAAAATGGAGATATTTACATAGTTCCCTTCAGTTTAAGTTATGTGGCTGCATACATCACTTAGAAATCTGTGTCTGGGTTAAGTCTGATTCTTATGAGTCTAATATGACAATCTAACCCTTTTTTGTTATCTCAAATATGTAAAGTTAAAAGGCAGAACTTTGAAACTTAACACAAAAGAATTACCTTTTTGACCTTGAGGAAAGCCATGGATTCCTTACACTTACAGAGTAAAAATTACAAAAAAATATATAAATAAATAAAACTTGAATTCATTACAAATTAAATGTATTTTTTTCAATTTTAAAAGGCACTATAAATAAAGTTTAAAAAACTAAGCAGGAATAGAGTTTTTTATATGTAAAACTTTTAATAAGCAAACAGCTTGATGTTGAGTTTGGAACTAAGTTCAACTGTATAAAGATATTTGGCAATGCATAGAAAATGACACAAACTAGAAAACCAAAGCAGTTAAATTATAAACTCCAAAATAAACAGAAGTTCTACATAAATAATCAGAAACTTCACAAGGAAAACATACAGATAGCTAGTAAGTACATGAAAAAGTGCTCAATGTCGTTAGTCATCAGGAAAATGCAAATTTAAACTGGAATGAGAAAGCTTGCACACCCACTAAAATGGCTAAAACACCAAATATTGGGCAGACTGTATGTAGAGCAACCAACTTACTATAACATCTTATATAAAAGGTCCTAAAAAAGTTCTGAAAGTTTCCTATAAAACCTATTATGCACCTACCTACAGCAATTCTGTACTGAATTATTTATACAAGAGAAATGAAAACATATGTACCCCAAAAGACCTGAACAAGAATGTTCCCAGTAGCCAAAATATTAATAGTAAAAACTGGCAACAGCCCAGGTGATCATCAACAGAAAATACATAGTAAGGCATATTCATCTAATGGAATGCAACCCTGAAAAAGCAACAAGTTATTGGTATCATCAAAAACATGGATGAATTTTTAAACGTTAATCTCTGGGGAATACAAATCAAGGGTTGGGAGAGGTGAGGAAGAAGAGTGCTATTTTTTTATTTTCGATCTTATACCATTTGATTTTCTAAAGATATGAACATGCAACTATTTTGGTAAAAAGAAGTTTAAAAATTAAGCTATATTGTATTTTTGTTGCCAAAAATTACAAATGAAATAATAATCAGACTACAATTAAAAAGGGAAGTGCCATATTTCCAAATTTTTTTCTGAACCTTACTATTCCTATCAAAAAGATTGCATATTAATTATGAAAAGAATTTCTTAAGTGCCTAAACTTTGTTGTTTCAATATATTACTACTCTACTTGAACTCTAGAATAGAATAATCGTAAAGACAACAGAGCTTTTTAGCAGTCTTTTAGACATATGACAATTTAATAAAAAATAAAGCATGCCCTTGTGAATACAGATGTAATGAAAATATTCTCACTGAGTTTCTTCAAAACTTTCCTCAGTGAAATTATAATTTGTACTTACCAAAAGAAAATAATGGTCTTCAGGTTCTGCCCTTAAATATTTAAAGATCACTTGTTCCATAAACTTTTCCATCAAATCCCAATCTTCAACTATCCCATGGCGAATTGGCCACTATTAAAACAAAACAACAAAAAAAAATACAAATATTATTAACATCAAACTAAACCACCAATACTAAAAAACCCAGAGAATACTAGATCATTAGTGAATATTAGAAAAGAACAGCATTTCTTAAGTTTGATAATCAAACTTTAGATCATTCTTTAGAGATTCATACATAACTATTTAGAAATAAGTAAAATTATCTCTACAATATCTTTTCTGGTGATTCAATTAAAAACATAACGCAAACATGTAAAAATGTTAAAAATTGTAAATCTAGATGGAAGATCATTGTACTACTAGTCTGTCTGGATTTCTGAAAATTTTGTAATAAGTGAAAAACTTAAAATTAAGCCTATGAAAATTACTACATTTCCTTAATATTTAGTTTATTAGCTCTTTCATAAATATTTGTTATGTGCCTAATATATAAAACACACTTGGTAAGTATCCTATACTAGAGGCCTTGTGCACGAAATTCATGCACTTGGGGGGGTGGGTCCCTCAGCCTGGCCTGTGCCTTGCTTGCAGGCCTAAGCCATCAGTTGGACATCCTTAGCGCTGCCATAGAGGCAGGAGAGGCTCCCACCACCGCCGTTGCACTCGCCAGCCGAGAGCCTGGCTCAGGGCTTCTGGCTGAGCGGCACTCCCCCTTTGCAGATCACTGACCACCAGGGGGAAGCTCCTGTGTTAAGCGTCTGCCCCCTGGTGGTCAGTGCACATCATAGAGACTGGCTGTTCCACTGTTTGGTCGAATTGCCTATTAGCCTTTTGTTATATAGCATAATAAAGAGGTAATATGCAAACTGACCATCACTCCAACACACGAGATAGCCGTCCCCATGTGGTCAAAGATGGCCATCACAAGATGGCTGGCAGGGGTGACCAGGCCTGCAGGGGAGGGCAGATAGTGGTGACCAGGCTGGCTGGGGAGGGCATTTAAGGGCAATCAGGCTGGCAGGGGAGCAGTTAGGCGTCGATCAGGCTGGCAAGAAAGTGGTTAGGGGTGATCAGGCTGGCAGGCAGAAGCGGTTAAGGGCACTCAGGCTGACAAGCAGTTGGAAGCCAGCAGTCCTGATTTGTGAGAGGGATCCCAGATTGGAGAGGGTGCAGGCTGGGCTGAGGAACACATTCCCCCTCCCAGCCCCCGTGCATGAATTTCGTGCACCAGACCTCTAGTATAGCAATAAATCAGGCACGTAAAATTAAAGGAAAACTATATATATTTATAAAGAAACATGCTTTCAAAACTGAGCCCCAGGGTATTACAGAAATCACAAAGACAACACCAATTACTTTAAATTTTTCAGGAAAATACAGTGACACTCAAATCAGTTTGACACTGCATATCGTACTAGCAGAGAAATTCAGTTTCAACATTAGGTAACACTACATATATTATTTTCAATAATATCACCTCTTGAGAAGTGGTTGCTATAATAAAAACTAGTACCTCCCCAAAAAACTCATGTAAAATAAGAAATGCAGGAGGCATGTGCAATATGATTCCAGGTGTGAGAAGTTGTGAAGTACCTAACAGGCACATGCATTCTTACAGAATTGTGAATTTTTAACAATTAAATCTTTTCCTTTCAAATAAGTATCTTATTTTTTCAAAAGGCTATTTATTTAGTTCCTTAGATCTAGCTACTTAATAAGCAAATTGTTAGATATTTCTTTTGGTCAAGATGTTACTCTAAACAATCTTACTGATACACTAAAGGCATTGAGAAAATTTGTGAATCTCTGCAATAAAATACAGCTCCACAACACATATAACGAAGAAAAGATTAGTATTCCAAATATGTAAATTCCTTAAATAAGCAATTTAAAATTTATGCAAAAAATTTAAATATATATAACAGAAAAAGAAACAAACAAAATATATAGCTCCATGCACATAGTCCATACTCAATACCTTGCACTGAAAGAACAAGTAAACCTCCTATAGTTCAATTACTGTCATTAAACCTATTATCAGTTAATCCCCAATATTCACATTTCACCCTAGACTTCTCCATACTTTTTAAGGCATTATACTATGAATTCTCCTTGCTTTAAGTAAGGAAAAATATGTACTACAGCATTCATTTTATAACATTACTGAAGTTTTCATATTTAAATAGTCTAAGGGTTATTATGTAGCAACTGTGAACAATTACACACATGCTAAGGATATGAACAACCTGCCCCCCAGAAGCTCTAGCTAGTGAAAGAGATAGATACAAATCTATTATAAGTTTTTAAAGAAATAAAGTACCTAGGACTAGATGAGGAGCTAAGCTCCTGAGGAAAAATAGAAATACTCCTATACGACTGATGAGGTCATATCTAAGCTGGGTCTTAAAGGAGCAACCTTGTTGATCTTTTTTCTTGGAGAAGGGAGGGGGAAGAGTATGTTGATATAGAATAGAAAGAAAAAAATATGTAAAAAGACAAAGACTACATTTAACAATGAGAAATATGTGTGACAAAAGGTTTGGGGGAGGGGTGTAGAAAGATAGTTCTCGATAAAGGGACCAGATTCTCAAAAGGTGTATTTTCCTTGTATTTAGATTTTATTCTGTAAGAAATAGGGCATCAGCAGAAAATTTTAAGCAGGGGACAAGAACAGCTTTGATTTTTAGGAAGATTATTATAGCAGCACTGAGAAGCTGAAAAGAATTTTAAGACAGCTAAGCAAGGGGGAAAAAAGCCCCAACTGTGGTATCAATGATATTAGGCCAGATTTAAGATTTCTATGAAAAGAAACACAAAGATATCAATATTTTTAGCTTTGAAGTCAGACTGGAAAGAATCTATTAATCAAGACACAAAAGTTGTGTTTTATTTTTTTCTTGAACTAAGCAAGGGTAGAGTATATATAGTAAGTTTTGTTTTGGTAGATTACATTTGACAGCCAGGCAGTAGGTAGTTGACAGTAGGTAGTTAGAAATGTGGCCAAGGAATTGAAAGTAGGGATTTTAGGTTGTAGTTGCAGACAGAGGAGTGGATGAGATCACCTCCAAAACATATTTAATAAATAAATAAGAGAATCAAGGACAGTACCTGGGAAATAAAAACATTTGAGTAGTGGGCAACGGAGAAAAAACCAGTAACAATAGCAAAAATAAAACAGTAACAAATAAAGAATAGTCTGATAGAAACAGAAAAGACAAAACAAGAAGGATGAAGACTGTTACATACCATCAGATTTAATAGTTTATAAAATAATTAGAGACTAAAGAAATGTAGTTTCAAAAGGAAAATAATAGCTAAAAGGCTGAGGAAAGAAAGTACAAATAAAGACTGAGAAAGTTTTGTTTTTTTAGGTTTGCTTGTAGTATTTGGAAGACATGAAAATGTGTTTAAGGGAAAAGAATCAGTGCAGAGGAACACTATGGTCTCTCAGCTCACTGACTTCAACACCTTCAAAGATTTCTTTTCCCCATTTTGGCCAGTTTAGATTTTAGTATCCTCAGCATCTTTAAGTACCAGAAATGCAAGAATGCTCCACTCTGATCATAACCATTCATCCTCGAGCAACTTGCTATATCTCTATCACAATAAGGCTAGCAGGCCACTGCTATTATAATTTTTCCCTAGCTATCCTCCTTCCCTCCCCAACCCACAGACATACACAATTAGACTAGCAGGCCACTGGCTATTATAATTATTCCCTAGTTATCACCACCCCCGCCCCAACACACACACACACACACACACACACACACACACACACACACACAGATTTGATGCCACATCACTTTGACTATTCATATTTCCTTTTGTCATTCCATCTACCAAAGCCCAACTCAGCATGTGACTTGATATCTTAGAAACATTCCATGCTGTTTATCATTTTCCTAAACTTGCCTATACACAGAATACTGATTGTACTGAAGAAACATATGTAACTGGGTTGATAAAGCTAAACATTCATAATTATTATTCTCAAATGGACCTAACTTTGCCAGGCAAGCATTTGTTTCTCTACTTTATTCATCTTTACTCTCCACAATCATGATTTTAAATGTCCCCATTATTCAGGTTTCACCTCTCACTATTTATTTCCTGGGAAGCAAAGATATCGCCATGTATTTCACAGGGACGGCAGACACCAACAGTCAGGAATCCCTTCATCAAATCTATAAAACTGACGCCATACATACTTTTTCTCTTTCACTCTTTCACTTTTTAGTAATATAAGAGAATCTTCCACGTACCAATTAGATCATCTGTACTCTGGACCTCACCCTTCTGGCTTAATTTATGTTACTTTAATCTCTTTTTCAAACGGCACTTTCACAATAGCATTTAAACATCTCTTCTACCTTAACTCACATGTCTCTTGATCTCTCTCTCCCCCCCATCACAGCCAAACCTAAATGAATATTGACATTTTTTCCTGGCGTACCATTCACAATCCATCCTACTATAATCCAGCCACACTACTCCTAAAATGATTTTTATTAAGGTGACAAATGACATCCTTGTAGCTAATTAATTAATATATGGGCTCCAGGTGACTTGATGTCTTAAAGAAACATTCCATGTTGTTTATCACTTTCCTATTTACCCCGTCCTCTAATCATGCTTTCTCAATCTCCTTTACAACCATTTCCTGTTCTATCCAAACCTAATAGAGCACTAATCAGGCTGTGACCCAGGCTCTTCCCTGATATACACTCCCCTAGGTAATTTCAGCCCTTCCAAAGGTAACTGATACCTTCCAAATATTTATGTCTTTTTTTCTGAATTCCAAGAGCGAAATGTTTGTCTAACAATGTATCAGATGTCTCCGAGATAACTAAAACACTACTTGTTAAAAACTAAACTGATCTTCTCCTCCCTACATCGCAACCCAGCCAAAAGTGTTTCTCCTTAAATGTTCTCAATCTCAAGAAATAAGGAGAAGCAAGGAAACTTTCCTAGAACTGAGAATTATCCTCAGTTACTATGTACAAAGTAATGCAACCAATATCTTGTTAACCACTCCCTGTTACTCCTTAAATATCCATTTTTTTATTCTTGGCAAAAAAAGCAACAAAAAACCCAAATTATTTTTACAAAAATCTAACCAAACTTCTAGATTTAACTACCATTTTACAACAGCCCCTCCCCCAAAAATAAATACAGAAAGTAGAGGATCACATTAAATGACACAAGGATGCAATCATCAGAATCCAGAATATGGGTCATTTAACAAGACAACCAAAAATTTTCTATAAATAAAGGCAAAAAGAGATAGCCTTAGCCAGTGTGGCTCAGTTGGCTGGAGTATCGTCCCGCATACCGAAAGTTTGTGGGTTCAATTCCTGGTCAAAGCACTTGCCTAGATTCAGGGATCAATACCTGGTCAAGGCATGTATGGAAGGCAACCAATCCATGTTCTCTCTTGCACTGATCTCTCCTCCACCCCTCGCTCTCTCTCTAGCTCCTTCCTTCACCCCCTTTAAAAAAATCAATAAGCATATCAAGTGAAGACTGAAATTTTAAAAGGCAAGAAGAAACATAAATACAGAGAACCTATAAAAGACTAAAGAGCGTTATCAACCAAATCCAATGAGTACACAAAGTTTGAATCTTGATTCAAACAGATTAATAATCAGAGAAATTTGAGCACAGACTAGATTTTAGATATTAAGAAACTGCACTGTATTCTGGGGTAATATACTTAAAATATATTTTTAAAGTCCTTATCTTTAAAAGGTAAGTATTTATAGGTAAAACAATATTTGGAATTTATTTTGAAATAATCTGGAGGTAAGAGGGAGATCTGATAAAACAAGGGTGGTCCAAGGTTGATAACTTCCATAGCTTCTGAGATGGATACCTGGAGGTTCATTATATTCCTTCCTCTAGTTTTATATATAAAGTTTCCCATGAAAAAGGTTTATTTTTCCCCATTTTCAAATCATTTCTGTATCAATTATTTTTGACATACATTACTATATTAGTTTCATATGTGCACCCCAGCAATTAGACATTCCATAACTAAGTGATCATCTGGATAAATCTCACACCCATCTGATACCATACATAGTTATTAGATACTAGAGGCCCAATGCACGAAATCTATGCAAGAGTAGGCCTTCCTTCCCCAGGCTACTGGCACTAGCTTCCCTCTGGCACCTGGGACCCAGGCTTCCCTCCAGCCGCCGGCACCCAGGAACCGGGTTTCCCTCCGCCTGCCAATAGGTACCCAGGACCTGGACTTCCCACGCAGCCCCGGCTTCATCCGGAAGGTCATCCCGTGGACATCTGGTGTAATTAGCATATTACACTTTTATTATTATAGACTAGGGGCCCAGTGCCAAAAATTTGTGCACTCGGGAGGTCCCTCAGCCCGGCCTGTACCCTCTCGTAGTCTGGAACCCCTCGGGGGATGTCCACATACTGGCATGCCTGGCCAGCCTGGGTGAGAGGCTGATGGCTGTTTGCAGGCTGCCCACAGTCCCTTCAGGGTTCAAGTCCCTACTGGGGTACCTGGGCAGCCTGGGTGATGGGCTGAGGGCCGTTTTCAGGCTGCCCACAGTCCCTTCAGGGTTTGAGTCTCTACTGGGGTGCCAGGGCAGCCTGGGTGCAGGCTTGAGGGCTGTTTTCAGGCTGCCCACAGCTCCCATTGACCCAACGTCCCAGCAAGGCTGGCTGGAAGCAGGTTTCTGGGGTTTATTTATCTTCTACAATTGACACACTGTTGCTTTAAGCCGAGGCCTAGGCAGGTAACGCAGCCTCCTGTTGGTTTCAGCACCGTGGCTTCCATAATTGAAAGAATGTTGCCTTAGTAGAGGCCCAGCCAGCCTAGGCAGGCAGTTTCCTCCATCGCTGGTGCAATGGAAGCCTCCTGTTTGGTTCAGCTCTGTGGCTTCTATAATTGCAACTATGTTGTGTTGAGCAGAGAGAGCCCCAGCCAGCCTAGGCAAGACAGTTTACTCCTGGTGCAACAGAAGCCTCCTGTTTACTCTAGCTCCATGACTGCTGACCTCCATCTTGGCTGGGTTAATTTGCATATAGCCGCTCTGACTGGCTGGAGGGTGTGGCTTAGGCGTCCCGGAGAAACAGTCAATTTCAATATTACTTTTATTAGATTAGATTATATAGGATAGAGACCTGGTGCATGGATGGGGGCTGGCTGGTTTGCCCTGAAAGGTGTCCCAGATCAGGGTGGGGTTCCCTCTGGGGTTCCTGGCCAGCCTGGGTAAGTGGCTGATGGCTATTTGGAGGCTGGCCACAGTCCCTTTAAGGTGGGTGTCCCCCCCTGGGGTGCCTGGCCAGCCTGGGTGAGGGGCTGAGGGACATTTTCAGGCTGGCCACATCCCCTTCAGGGAGGGGTCCCTGCTGGGGTGCCTAGCCAGCCTGGATGAGGGCCTGAGGGCCATTTTCAGGCTGGTCACATCCCCTTCAGCAAGTGTGGTCCTGCTGGGGTATCTGGCCAGCCTGGGTGAGTGGCTGATGGCTGTTTGCAGGCTGACTACAGCCCCTTCAGGAAGGGGGGGGTCCTGCTGAGGTACCTGGCCAGACTGGGTGAGTGGCTGATGGCTGTTTTCAGGCTGGCCACATCCCCTTCAAGATGGGTGTCCGTCCCCCCACCCCGGGGTGCCTGGCCAGCTCAGGTGAGGGGCTGAGAGCCGTTTTCAGGCTGGCCACATCCCCTTCAAGGAGGGGGGTCTTGCTGGGGTACCTGGCCAGCCTAGGTGAGGGGCTGATGGCTGTTTGCAGGCTGGCCACATCTCCTTCAGGGAGAGGGTCCCTGCTGGGGTACCTGGCCAACCTAGGTGAGTGTCTAATGGCTGTTTGCAGTGAGGCTGGCTGGAAACTGGTATCTGGGATTTATTTAACTTCTAAAGTTGAAACTTTGTTGCTCTAACTTGAGCCCAGGTTGGGTTGCCCCTGACAACCCAGGCTCCCAGCACTTCCTTGAGCCCAAGGATGGACGCAGGTATCTGAGGTTTGCTTATCTTCTATAATTGAAACTTTGTTGCCTTGAGCAGAGGCCACAGCTGGCCTAGGCAGACAGCAACCTTAGCTTCCTCCATCACCAGGGCAAGCCTCCTGCTTATTACAGCTCTGTGGCTGCCGGCCGCCATCTTGGCTGGGTTATTTTGCATATAGCCACTGATTGGCTGGTGGGTGTGGCTTAGTTGTAACGGAGTGAGGGTCAATTTGCATATTAATCTTTTATTAGATTAGATTACTGACTATATTCCTATGCTGCACTTTACATCCCCATGACTATTATGTAACAACCAATTTATACTTATTAATCCTTTCATTTTTTTCTCCCATTCTCCCAACCCCCCTCCCTGCTGGTAATAATCAAAATGTTCTCCGTATCTGTAAGGCTGGTTCTATTCTGCCTGCTAACTCAATTACTGATAAATACATACTTATCACCATTTTATTGTTCA
>PVJC01048866.1:0-12382 GCA_004026665.1 Murina feae | reverse complement strand
GTGGAGCTTTTATGCTCACTGCATCTGCCCCGAGTGTGTTCCTTGTGGATCTGTTTTGTTTAGGTTAGTCCCTCTCTGGCCACTGGGTGAGGCTGGCTCCTGTATCTTTAAGGAGGTGTTGCTGCAGAAGCCTCTGACGCACTTGGGAGGGGCGGGGCCTCAGGGAGTTCACCAGGCGGGGCGGAGCAAATAGCTATGGCGCTTCTCAGCCCTGCGCTGAGAGACACCAGGTCTCTGTGTCCCACGGTAATTGCTGCAAGCAACACTGAGAGAAACCCGCTTTGGGTTTCCACCCGGTGCCAGTCAGTCCCCCTTCTCTGGGTGTCTGTGGGACCTCAGAAACTCACCTGGAACTGGAGTTCAGAGCTGCTGGGAGCTTGTGGCTCTCTCCATTTTGGAAAAGAACCGCAACCTCCGGTACCAGCCCTTCCCCAAGCCCGTGCGCGCGCCTCTGTACTTCTGTACTTTGCTTCCGCCACTCCTCCGAGTCTCAGACTCTTCTCTAGTTGTAGGATTTTCACTCAGCCAGCCGTCCTGTGGGTGCGAGTGGTGTCCGTGTGTTCTTTTCGTGGTTTTTCTGAAATAGTTGTTCACAGCTGCATATACGGTGTCTACCCTATGCCGCCATCTTGTTTCCCTCCGATGTTTCTAACTTTCTATACCTCTCCCTTCCTCTCTATAAAAAAAAAAAAATCAATAAAAATATTCTTTAAAAAAAGAACTTGGCTTGCAAGGAGAGTTGATGCTAGAGTTTTAGTCTGGCTACACAGCACATGTTTTTATCTCATTTGTGCCTATGGAGCCACTTCTGATATTCTACTCTAGAGCTGATAATCACAATGATGCCTTGTTCAACATGCATCCTTGATTCATTCAAGACTCATGGTGATTGTGCAGAAAAAAATAATCCTGGGACTAACAGCTGAAGGGAATTCTGTAAAAGGTTACAATTCAAAGGTGGATTTAGCCATTTGGCTTTTAGTGAACATTAAGGAAGGAGTATTATAAACTCCTGTGGTACAAAAGGTATGGGTGGTGTTTCCAAAGATGAACTGGCCAAAAATCAGAAATCCAGAAATTTAACAATCAGAAATTCACCTATCTGCTACCTCCTTCCTTCTCTGCTTCCATTATGGGTGTTTTGGCTATAATGAAATATTTAATTAACAGTGGTTTAAAATAGGAATATACCCTTTTCATATAACAAGTATAGGCCTAGTGCTTGAATTCGTGCACAGGTGGGGTCCAGCCAGGGTGGATTGGGGCCAGGCCTCTTGGGAGAAGGAGAAAGTTGGTCATGGCCAGGCAGGCTGGGAGGAGGGGCCGTGGGTGATTGGCTGGCCAGCTCCACCTCCAAATGGGTCAGGGGAGCCGATCGGGGGTGGGGCCAGGTAGGGGGAGGGGCTTCAGGAGGTTGGCCAGCTGGCCCCGCCCCCTATTGGGGTAGAGGAGGGATCAGGTGTGGGGCCAGCTAGGGGGAGGGCTGTGGAGGGGTTGGCCAGCCACCCCCCCTAGATTGGGATGGGAGAGGCTAATTAGGGACAGTGGTGGCTGGAGGGAGAATCCGTGGGCGGCTGGCTGGCCAGCCCCACCCCCCTGACCTGCAGGTTCGCTGGCCACAGTGGGCACCATAGCGGCCAGTTGTTCCTTTCATTTTGGTGTTTCAATCGCTGGTTTTTTATATATATAGACTAGATACCCACTGTAGGAAGATTCCTGCAAGAATAGGGCTTCCTCATCCTATTCCTGCAAGAATAGGGCTTCCTGAGCCGGCTTCACTCCCTTCTCCGCTGCCTCACTTCCTCCCATCTCTGCTGCCTCAGCTCCCTCCCTTCTCTGCCGCTTTGCTTCCTTCTGTCTCCACAGTCTCTGCTGCCTCACTTCCTCCCTTCTCTGCTGCCTCGCTTCCTCCCATCTCTGCTGCCTTGCTTCCTCCCGTCTCCACTGCCTAGATCCCTCCCTTCTCTGCCATTCACTCCCTTCTGTAGCACTTGGCTTCTTTCTAGGCTGTCTTCAGTCTTTGCTTAGCCATCTTGGCTGGGTTAATTTACATATTGTCACTCTGATTGGCTGGTGGGCATGGCTTGGATGGTGGGCATGGCTTAGGTGTCTCGGAGTGAGGGTTAATTTGCATATTACTCTTTTATTAGATTAGATGAGTTTAGGTTTAGCCAGTCCAAGGCTAGTGTAGCAATTCAACAATGTCATTAAAGACCCAGACTCTACCCATCTTTTTCTACGTCCCTAAGCAAGTTGGCCTGTTGCCTCATGGTTGCTTTTGCTCCAGCATCATGACCATCTTCATGACAAGAAGAAGAGCCTGGCTGTTGTGGCTCAGTTGGTTGAGTGTCATCCCATACACCAGTCAATTCCTTGTCAGAGCTGGATTCCTGATCAAGGCACATGCCCAGGTTGCAGGCTTGATACCCAGTAGGTCGTGTGCAAGAGACAGCTAATTGATGTTTCTATTTCTCTCTCTCTCTCTCTCTCTCTCTCTCAATAAAAACATTAAAAAAAAATACAAGAAGAATATAAAAAGGGAAAAAGTAGCTTCAGTTCCACCCTTTTGGTACAAAAGGTTGGGCAGATGACCAGGGCCCACACTTGGGGAAAGGACATAATTTAAGGAGAGGGGTGTGGGAAAGATGTACCTGCTTCTTCTAAATCCTTGTCCTTGACTCAAGGCTTCATCGGCTGGGAAAAAGAAGTGCCTTTAACATTTTTTTTGTTCAGAGGGTTTTGGTGGTGTTTTTTTTTCAATAAGCACGAAAGCATTATATATATATTTGTGGCCTTGGGCATAGTGGTCTTGATTGAAGGGCTTCTGCTTCACACCCTCCAGGGATGCCCCTACCCAGCTGTAACAGTCATCTTATAGGAAAAGTGGCCAACAGTTTGGAAAACCGTACCTTAGGGGTTAGAGTGTGTAGCGCACCATGGGTCTAACTTGGACTCTCCCCAGCCCATGTTAATCCCAATCCTCACCTCTTTCCCGCCAATAGCAGTGCCATCCAGAAACACAACAGGTTTTTACCTATCCTTAGGGTAGCTAATTGGCAACTTATTTCCACCAAAATATTATCAGATGATGGCCAAGCATTATTCCCTTAAGCTACCATGGAAGTATCGAAAGCTTTACCTACAGCTTGAGGGCTATGGGCAGTCATGAGGCTGGAATAGAGAAGAGGGCAGCTCCCTGCAACTCCCACTGCTGGCTTCTAGCCAATTTGCAGAGGCAGGGAGGGACTTTCCAGGACTGCAGACTCAGAGGAAGGCTGTGCCCCTGCAACACAGACTACTCTCAGAAGCGGAATTTCTGGCTGGGTAAATAGCCCTGCAGCAGAAAGAACTGGTGCTAATTTAGTGCTCACTTCTCATCAGCTGAAATGTTTATATTTTTGGAGGGAATTGGCAAGCCATAATTATTATTGATTTCTGCACCAGCAATCAGAGAAAGCTTTCGTGCGCCTTCAAAAAGAGCAGGACCAGAAATAGATGCAGTGTCTTCCTTGGCCAATCAGAGCTTCTTCTTGCTCTAAATTGATTTTATAGCTGGCTTATCATTTAAAGAAGACATAAAGTTCTACACAGTGAGTTTGGATGTCCTTATCCCTCCCCTGTCAGCATTTATGGAGCGTTCACTGGGGTCCTAGCCATGTAGTCTTAAAGAATGTCTTACCTGGCTTTCAACAGATGGATGCTAATGGGATATTTATTTACAGAGTGAAATTAAATTGGAGCTGCATCTTAATGCACAATTTACATAATCAGCTTTGTTCTAAACTGATGAGCTGTTTTCAATAGCACTTGGGACTTTTCAGTCACAGCTGCCTCAAAGCCACAGCCACTAAGAGTGGAGATTAAACAATTTTCTAAAGCTAGAAGTCTTGATGAGTCTCTATTATCCCATACTGGAGACATCACAGTCTCTCTAGAAACTGACAAAGGATCAAAGATCCATGTTAGCTTGCAGCCATAGCTCAGGATAAAAAAAAAATAGCTGTTCAGTTTGCATTTGGAAATCATTATAGTCATGGATAATTTTCATACTCATCCTCACGTCTATAAACTTCATGGCATTTTTATTTGTATAATGTCTCATGCTCCATGCACACACATAATTACCAACATACCATACCATGTGCTTGGAGAGCCTGGAGGGACTCTTTCTCATGACAGATTTCACTGTAATACCTGTGCAGGTAAAGCTGGCCTCTGGGAGAGCAGACGGTAGACAGGTTCAGAGCTTGGAGGAGTACAGGGAGGATCCTGAGAAATTCCAGATGGTCATTAAGGAGGATGTTTTTACTGCGCAGGTTTTATCACAGCAGCAGTTTGGCCTTGGGCTGTTTGTTTGGCTCAGTGGGTGGAATCTTGAAGGTCCCTTGTCTGCCCAGCCCCCAGACCTTACAAGGACATGCCCAAGAGAGCTAGGTTGGCAAAACTGGATCCTTAAAGAATTGTTCTCCCAACCCCACCCCAAAGAGCCCTGATATTGACTGAATACTTCCTGTCCTTCAGATCCATCTGATCTTGACCAACTCCCTGGTAAATAACATTGTTCCTGGGAGCAGTCATAACCATGAACACTTCCTGAAAACTCAAGCCGTTGAAGTTGGTTTCCTTTAATCCCACTGACAGTCTTAAGGACTAGCAAATATTATTGCCCCCTACCACCTTTTACAGATGAGAAAGCTGAGTCCTAGAACAGTTAAGTAATTAGCTCCAAATCCCTCAGTGAGTTAAAAGGAATAACCAGAATCCTGTCTGGCTCCAGAACACAAAGTGATTACCCAATACTCTACACAGTCTCATACAGCAAGCTGCAAGGACAGCTCTATTCGTAGACCTGAGGTGCCCATTTATCAGTAGAAATAAAAAGTGGCTTGAAATGAGACTTCCATTCCGCTGAGCTATATTTGGTACCCTTGGTTCTTATATTGGACAAACAAATAAACCCCTTAAGGAGAAGGTTGTTCTATTGGTAGGCATGTGACTCTCACTCATAGACTTGTTTCATGACTGCTTAAATAGCTACTGACATCCTTTCATGCTTAAAAGTTAAACTCAGTTCTGCCACACTTGCTATAGAGTGATCCAGGAATATTGAGAGCAAGAAAGAGGTCAGTTTCCCTGTGAAAATGGCAAACGCTGTATTTGACTCCCTAATTTTTCCGAGTGCCCTTTCATAGGTTGATCTGCTAGTGGCCAAGAGACTCAATCCAGTCCTTATCCCCACAGTGTCCCCATGTAACAGACCACTCCTGTCTCTTATTGCTTTACTAAAATTGGCCTCATCTATCCCTTTCCCCTGGAATCCTGCTCTCTACCCTGTATTAATGGGCACTAAATACTCAGGTGACCATTCTCAGGGATATTTTACTTATTACTAGAAGCCATCTAGAGGTATAGTGCTTAAATTTCAGTTGTATTTCTAAATAGTGGCAGTTTCAGGTCAAGACAGCAAGTTGAGAGAGATGACCACTGTAGTGGGTTGAATGGGGGTACCCCCCAAAATATGCCCGTGTTCTAAACCCAGGTGTAAAGATGATTTTATTTGGGAAAAAAAAGATCCTTATAAATATAATTAAGATAGAATCTCAGGATGAGATCATCCTGGATTACTCACTTGAACCCTAAATCCAATACAAGTCTTTATAAGAACAGAAGAGAAGACTCAAACCCAGAGAACACCAGTCTCCTTCTTCTCTTCCTCCAAATGGAGATTGGAGTGATGTGGCCACAAGCCAAGAAACGCCTGTAGCCACCAGAAGCTGGAAAAGGCAAGGAAGGAGCCTCCCCTTGAGCTATCAGACCGGTTTTGCCCTTGTCTCCAGGTTGCAGCAGCACATTTCCTCACTCGCTCCATATTCCTACATTGGGAAGAAGGCAGGAAGCTAATGCCAACATTAGCTGGGAGGGTGGGTCATGAGGAAAACTCAAAGGAATAAGATGTATAGTGCCAAGACATGCTTACGAGAGAATGTCAGAATTTCCTAAAATATTGGAGGAAGGTTTAATGTAACAAATGAGAGTGATGGAATAGAGATAATGGAATTCAAATGAGAAAAGCAATACTTAAATATGTAACTGCAAGAATTAAAATTGGTCTGCAAATGATTGCTTTAGGTAGGGGATGGAAGATTTGAACACTTAAAGCTAAGTCAGTCCGCAGGAAACAAATAGAAGAGAGCTAAAGCATATTCCACACCACCCCTGCTCAGGGCCATTATTCAAATAATTCAGAAAGAAAACAAAAACTACTCTTCTGGAGTAAAACAGTTCTCTCCTCTGGAAATCTGGTCTTTGTGTAGATCAAATTTGCCTGGCAGTGGCTTGTGTACTGCTCTGTATACACCCAGATTGTTACATGCATTCAATTTTTTTACGAGTGCCTAGTCAAGGTTAGAAAAAATCCTCTGCCAGCAGGACAACCAAATTACCAAAAAGATGACTTCAGCAGACTGCAAGAGCTGATTTTTGGAGACCAAAGCTCTTTCTAGGTACTCCGGAAGATTGAACAAGTAGAGTCAATAGGCAGGTGTCCTCATTTTGAGCCCAGACCTTCATCTCACACGCACAACAGGGCAGACTAATCTGAAGGCCATGATGCAGTTGCCTGAATGAGCCTATTCCTATGAAGCCACCTAATCAGCTTCCTGAGGCCAAGTGTACTCACCTGTAGAAGGAGGAGGCAAGAGAAGGTGCTCTCCGTCATCCTAGCACTAAGCCTAGTTAGGGAACTCTTTCTGCCTTCCTTGCACAAACTGTACCCAGGCTTTGCACATGCTCCTTTACTGAAATGAGGGATCCCCATTAGCAAATAGGTGTCCTGTTCCATTCTGCCTGTTTGCATCATGTTAGTGCGCTGGGAGATACACACAAAATGGAAAAAACGTGGGGATTTCCACGGCAAATTTTCTGTCCCTACAGTGTGTGCAGAAGTAATCAGGAGTAAGCCACTCAATCTTTTCTGTTTATATCTCCAAAATAAATGTTTTCATTTATAATGTAAGACCTCGCAGTCTTCCAACTGTGGCCTTGCAGATCCTCCGTGACCTACTTTATGGCTCCACCTCAAGCTCATCTCCTCTCACCTTCTGTCTCACCACTCAGCTCAGCCGCACTGGCCTTCATGCCAGGCTGGTCCTGCCTCGGAGCCTCTGAATGTGCCATTCCTCTGCCTGGAAAAGTCCCCCTGATTCCTCATGTGGCAGATCCCTCTCTTTATTTACGTCTAAGCTCAGATATCAGGCTTTCTAACCTCTAATACCCAGTTCAGGATGTAAGGAGCTTAGAAGTTCCATTCCCACCTGTTCTCATAGGAAAAAAATCTTTACAAACTGAAGATCAACAACTTTTGTTAGATCCATCAGAGAACTTAGGTCAAAGGGAAAACCACTGCCCCCCAAATTGGAGAAACAGGGGAGAAGAGACAGAGAATAAGAACTTACTACAGCAGACATTTCCATGAGAACTCGAGCTGAGGCAGGAAAACCAGAACTGCAGTTGATGGATTGCTGGAGGCTCAGTGTGGACAGTTCTCAGGGGGAGCCAGGCAAGGGGACCCCCACGCCTGTGTGAGTTTTCCCTCTAGGGCAGCGGTTCTCAACCTGTGGGTCTCGACCACTTTGGCGGTTGAACGACCCTTTGGCGTTGAAGTAGCAACGAAAATAATTTCATGGTTGGGTCCCAACATGAGGAACTGTATTTAAAGGGCCAGAAGGTTGAAAACCACTGCTCTAGGCACTTCACAAGATTCTCACAATGGAGATCAGAGAAAAATCCCCTCATGCATCCAGCAGGGGGAGAAGAAAATAGCCCATTTGAAAGACACTAGAGCATGTGTTCTCCTAACAAGGCTTGCCCTCAAGAGAAATGCTTTTACCAGGGCCTGGCCTGCTGAGGTTTTATCAGAGCTTAACCCCCCTGGGGAAGGGAAATACCCGACTCCAGCCCTCTCTAGCCATCCTGCCCCACCTACAGATGGGAAAACTAGTGAAGGTCACAGCCCAGGAGGACCAGAAGGCTGACACTATAGACTCCAGAACCCACGCCTCCCAGCACATCAGTAGGGATTCTGTATAGCAACAGGGGAATACAGCTAAAGAACTGCACACCTCAGACCTTACTTATGAAGTCTCCAAGAGGTCCCTCCTGAAGATCCTTTCAGTCTAGCAGCTCGTTTCCTACTTTCTTCATAGCACTTAGCACTAGCTAAGATTGTCTTGCTTAAGTGATTCTTGTTTATCGTGTGTATCTCTACTACAATGTAAACTCCATGTCTGCCCTCCCCCCCAGTGATCCCTCGTACAGAATTTTCATAGATTTAGGTTAGAATAAGATCACAGGTCATTTCTCCCCCACATCCGTAACATCTTTTTGTCCTAGTGCCACATTCCACTTCTCTATTTAAGACAGATTATTTTTCATTACATTGTAGTAGATTCGTTCTTGGATACCAAAATTAGTTAATGTTGGAAATGCCTACCTAGTTTAAATTTGAATATTATCAAACTTCTGGAGCCCCCAAATCAGACAAATGAGTTAGGCTGTGATGATCAGATCTTCCCTTGCTAACACTGTAAGATCTGTTGTCCCTAGCAGTTGATGTACAGATATGCCCTCAGATTATACCTTCCAGTAATATCCTATCTAATAAAAGAGTAATATGCAAATTGACCATCACAAGATGGCTTCCCCCATGTAGTCAAAGATGGCCAGCAAGGGAGGGCAGTTGGGAGGTACCTCGGCCTGCAGGGGAGGACAGTTGGGGGAGACCCAGGCCTGCAGGGCAGGGCAGTTGGGAGGGACCAGGCTGGCAGAGGAGGGCAGTTGGTGGGCACCAGGCTACCAGAGAAAGATAGTTGGGGGGGACCCAGGCCTGCAGGGGAGGGCAGTTGGAGGGACCATCCTGGCAGGGGGAGGGCAGTTAGGGGCAATCAGGCTGGCACAGGAGGAGTTAGCTGTTGATCAGGCTGGCTGGGGAGTGGTTACGGGCAATTGGCAGGCAAGAGGTTGGAAGCCAGCAATCCTGGATTGTGAAAGTAATGTCCGACTGCCCGCTTAGGCCCGATCCCACTGGTAGGATCAGACCTAAATGGGCAGTCGAACATCCCTCAAGGGGTCCCAGATTGAAAAGGGTGCAGGATGGTCTGAGGGACACCACCACCACCACCCACCCCCACTCCGTGCACAAATTTCATGCACCAGGCCTCTAGTATAATAATAGAGGCCTGGCGCACTAAATTCGTGCATGGGTAGGCTCTCTAGGCCTGGCCTGAAATCAGGGCCAATCTTTCATGTCTGTTGGCAGTCAGCCCCACCCCTGCCACCAACACAGGTTGTCCTCTGTGTGTGGGGTGGCTAGCAGGGTGATCAGGGCCCTGCTCACTTGTACCTGCCTTGGCCTAGTACTGTCCACATCTACCGCCACCCACCCCCAGTTCCTCATTCCCCATCAGGCAATTGGAGCCTGCCTGCCAGAGGGAGGAGGGGATCAAGAGGTTGGCCAGCATGCCCCAATTGGGCAACCGAGCCTGTGGGCTGGGGGCAACTCCTGCATTGAGCGTCTGGCTCCTGGTGGTCAGGGGGCATCATAGCAACTGGTCATTCCACCGTCCTGTCTATTTGCATATTAGCCTTTTATTATATAGGATATAGATATACTCTTCCCTACCAAGAGGCTGCTTTATTAAAAATGACTGCTTAGAGCTCTAGCTGGTTTGGCTTAGAGGATAGAGCATTGGCCTATCCACTAAGTGTGGGGCATGCAGGAGGCAGCCGATCAATGATTCTCTTTCATCATTGATGTTTCTATCTCTCTCTCCCACTCTCTTACTCTCTGAAATCAATAAAAATATACTTAAAAATTACTGCTGTAACTTCTCTGTCCTTCTTTCTCAAATATCCAGAAGCATCACTGCCTCCCTCCCAGACCATTGTTCCATCAAGAATGGTCAATGAAGTAGAGAGACCATTGTGACCTAACCAAGGTGTCTAGAAAGGATGCCTATAGAGCATGTCTCCATCTTGAAAACCTCTGAACTTAGAGGCCTAGGTGAACATTTCTGCAGTGATTGGGCTCCAAGAAATCTGATATCTAAAAGGAGAATGTCCTCCAAACTCATGGTGTGTGGGGGTGGGTGTGTGTGTTCAAGATCAAGATGTGAGATTTTTAGAATCTTTTGGTCTTTAAAATTGGCAGTGTCACTCTCTAATCATGGCCCTATACCAATCACTTCACACATATATAATCTTGAAAATGGTATTTTCCAGCAATTAATAGTCTACAAACCCTAACAACTAAAATAACACTAAACCTTCAGGGCTGCAGCAGTGGTGGTACAAACCACAGTGTGTCTCAGTGTGAAGCAATTTTCTTTCTAACGTATCAGCTCTCACTTCGCCATCTCTGTGAATATGGTGACATGTTTCTTATCTTATGTTGCTAAAAACAATGACCACTGCTGAGAGTTAGAGAAGAGTATTCAACTATATCTGCTTTTTATAATATTGACTTCAGCATTCTGATATTTTGGACTGACTGTCTCAAAATCCGGTACGGGTGAACAATTTAAATCAGACCCCATTAGCAAAGGGCATGAAAGCACTTTGTTTCTAGCTAACCTACCAGCAGATAAGTGAGCATCAGAGATGTCTGTCCTCCATGTTTCCCCTTGAGATTCTTATTTACTGAGCACCTACTGTGTGCCAGGTGCTAGGAATTTGTAGATGATTAACTTTGTCTTAAAGCAGTAGTTCTCAACCTTTGGGTTGTGACCCCTTTGGAGGTCGAATGACTCTTTCACAGAGGTCACCTAAGACCATCCTGCATATCAGATATTTACATTATAATTCATAATACTAGCAACATTACAGTTATGAAGTAGCAACAAAAATAATTTTATGGTTGGGGGTCATAACATGAGGAACTGTATTTAAAGGGCCAGAAGGTTGAGAACCACTGTCTTAAAGGAACTTCCAGACTGGAAGGAGGAACAGATATAAAAACAAACTACCACTTGGTAATATGGGAGTGATCTGGTAAAAAAAATGCTAATGATCAAGGATAGGAAGATAGGCCTCTTGGTCTTGGACTCTCAGCAGTGTTCATTGTTTTTAGCAACAGAAGATTTGAAGGTTAGGAAGGCTTCCTGAGGCAGATGATTCTTGAATGTAATCTTGGGGGATGAATAAAGAATTGCAAGACATAAAAGAGGTCAGAGAATGTTTCAGACATGGAAAACTGCATGGGAAAAGAATAACACCCAGAGGCCTGAAGACAGTTCCATAATTGCTATTGTACAAGGAAGGGAGTGGCAGGAGGTAGAGCTAGGGAGAGGACTAGTCTGAGAACCATGGATTTTATTCCATAAGCCTTTCACACCATGAAACACATAAGTGATGTCTACATGGATTATAGGGTTAAATAAATGAGACTTCTCACAACTGGGCCATCTTTTGAGCTAAAGGGATTATTATTTCTCATACTCGTAACCCAATCCAGCATAGTGGTGAGGAAGATCCACAAAAAAGAACAGGGAGCCATTAAAAGCTTTGGAAGAAGGTTATGACATAGTCAGAGTTGTATTTTAAATGGCTTATTCTGGCTGCAGTGTGGAAAATGAATATTCTTAGAATGTGGCCACAATAGATTAGGTAAAGAATGTGATGCTGGCAAGGGAAAAACTATACAAGTCCAAGAAGCACACAGAGTGCCAAACAAGATGAATCCTAAAAGACCAACACCAAGACACATCATAATTAAATTGGGAAACACCAACAACAAAGTAAGAATCTTAAAGGCTGCCAGAGAGAAACAGAAAATTACCTACAAGGGATCTCCTATTAGAATATCAGCTGACTTCTCAACAGAAACACACCAGGCAAGAAGGGAATGGAATGAAATATACAAAGTGATGCAAAGCAAGGGAATGAATCCAAGAATACTATACCCAACAAGGCTATCATTCAAAATTGAAGCGGGAACAGAAGCTTCACAGACAAAAAAAGGGCTAAGAGAGTTTATTACTACCAAGCCAGCGATGCAAGAAATGCTAAAGGGGCTGCTGTAAAAAGAAGAAAGAAAAATACAAGAAGAAACTCAAACATTAAGGATAAAAAATGACCACAAACAAATACTTTTCAATAATAACATTAAATGTAAATGGACTGAATGCGCCAATCAAAAGAAATAGGGTAGCTCAATGGATAAGAAAACAGGACCCATCTATCTGCTGTCTGCAAGAGACCCACCTCACAAAAAAGGATTCACACAGACTGAGAGTGAAGGGATGGAAAAAAATTTTTCAGGCAAATGGAAATGAGAAAAAAGCTGGGGTTGCAATACTTATTTCTGACAAAATAGACCTCAAAGTAA
>PVJC01048865.1:0-12383 GCA_004026665.1 Murina feae | reverse complement strand
TCTTACCCGCTCCCCGATGCCCCGCAAAGGGCCTAGGAAGCCCACCAAGCAGGCTGCCAACCCCCTGCTGCCTCTTTCCCGCTCCCCGATGCCCTGCAAAGGGCCTGGGAAGCCCACCAAGCAGGCCGCTGACCCCCTGCCACCTCTTTCCTGGTCCCCGATGCTCCTCCAAGGGCCTGGGAAGCCCACCAAGCAGGCTGCCGACCCCCTGCCGCCTCTTACCCGCTTCCCGGTTCCCTCCAACCCTGCCGCCTGTTTCCCACTCACCGGTCCTGGGTCCTGCGCTGTCCCGCCCTGCAGCCGCTCTGTGCACTCGGGAGGTCCCTCAGCCCGGCCTGTGCCCTCTCGCAGTCTGGGACCCCATGGGGGATGCCCACCTGCTGGCATGCCTGACCAGGCTGGGTGAGGGACTAAGGCTGCCCACAGCTCCCATTGACCCAATGTCCCAGCAAGGCTCGCTGGATGCACGTTCTGGAGTTTATCTCCTATAATTGATGCTGTTCCTTTAAGGCGAGGCCTTTTAGTAAGGAAGCCTCCTCTGCCTCACCTCGTGGCTTCTATAATGAAACAATTGTTACACTTAATTGTTGCAAATGTGTGTTTTGCTTCAGGCCAAAGGCTAAGGAGCCAGCGAGCAGGTAGTTTCCCTTTTGCTCCTGCTGCAACGGACGCTGCCTAAACATTTACTCAGGTCCGTGATTGGCGGCCGTCATGTTGGCTGGGCTAATTTGCATACAGTCGCTCTGATTGGCTGTGGGCGTCCTGGAGAAATGGTTAATTTTACCATTCCACTTTTATTAGTTTAGATGATTATTATCATCATTATTTAGACACTTAGATAATACTAGACCTTATGGTAGAATTCAGGTTAAAATATCAAATTTGCCTCTAACAACCTATGTGACCCAAGCAAATACTTGCATCTACTGGCCCTTCCCGTCTTTAAATTAGGCGTAATACAAGTGTATAATCTTTATCTGGCATTCTACTTTCTTATGATTCTCTGTTAATACAACTACTTATCTATATACCTATAGATATATATAGATGTAGATGTGTATGTATAGATATAGACATCTGATGCTCCAGCATTACAGGTATTTATAACCTAATAATATGTCAACTCTTTTTTTTTTACACGTATTTTTTATTGATTTCAGAGAGGAAGGGAGAGGGAGAGAGAGATATAAACATCAATGATGAGAGAGAATCATTGATTGGATGCTTCCTGCACTTTCCTCCCTGGGGATGAAGCTCGAGACCAGGCATGTGTCCTGACCGGAAATCGAATTGTGACCTCCTGGTTCATAGGTCAATGCTCAACTGCTGAGCAACACCAGCCAGGCAGCTCTTCTAAACCCTTAGTAATTTAGTAATATTTTTATATAGAAAAAAAAGAAAGAAGATAAATATCTATTATTCACCAACCGAATAATACATAGAAAAATTTAGCTGAAGAGATACTGGAACAAATAAACTTAATAAAAAGGTACAACTTTAGACCAGATAGAGTCTGTCATGGGCAAAGCTGTGGGAGCCCCTTTCAACATGTCACGTGGTTCAGGGTTCCCATCCAGAGTTCGGGTTCTGGAGAAGGCACCACACATAATGAAGAGAGACCAGAAGGAATTAATTTGGAAATTGGGGGGCCAGGCGGAGAGTTCACCTCTAGTGGGAGAGAGACTACCATTGGTGCCCGGGCCTCGCCATCCTTTTATTGAGGCTATGGGAGACACCTGCATCCTTTAGGCAGGAAATCCCAAGCAAGAATTTACATGTAATTAATAGGTGGAGGTTGCTTTAACTAACAATGTTTCAAGTTAAACAATGGGTGCATAGCTCTGACCTTTCAGGGCAATTAAGGTTGGTGAAAATAATCAGTTTCCAGCACAAAGCATGTTTTATGTTTTGGAGAATCAATAGGTTTCAGCTGTTTCAGGTGTACCAAGTGGCATTTGGTCAGGAATGAGTTGTGATTCAGAAACATCACTCAGTATTTAGACTTTCTAACTCTCCAAAAAGTTATATCAGTGAGAGGTTATCAAGATGTTTGCTTTTTTAATGTGTTTTCTATTTGCTGATGATCATAATTCCTCAAAGGCGAATAAAGTATATCCTGACCTATAATGCATGTCATTGGTCCCAAGAGCACCCACTTCTCAAAGGACATATTAGAAATCATAAGACCAGCCAATAAAATTACCCACAGAGAGATCACTAAGGATTATGGTAGATAACCAACAAAAGACAAGAATGAAGACTTAGGAAAAGCCTCCTGGAAGAAAGTAACCTTTTAATCAAAGCCAGATGGGGTCCAGATTGCTTCTTTTTGTCTGTTTTTGACTGATGAAAAGGACTTATTTGTAGGTGAAGCTTGTAGCCTGCCTATAGTTTGAGTTTCAGAAAACAGAGCACAGAGCACTGATGAGCTTTTCTACCGTCTTTAGCTATTTTGGGAAAGAAGAAAAGCCAAACATCTATAATATGACTAATGTTCCACAGAGTCAGCCCTAATCAGAAAACAAGATAGTGCCACTGTGCGTGCTATTCAGGAAATTATGCATTCCATTTAGCCTCCAATTTTAACATCTGATTAAAAAAATAATAATGAATGCATTGTTTTAAAAAAATTTTTTTTAAATAATCATCTCTAGGATTAGACCTTCCAAGGGGAAATTTATAAGCCATTGAAAATAGAATCCAGAAAGAATAGGCCAGCTCAACCATAATAATGAAAATAAAAATGTCTAGTAAATGAAAGCAGCTTTCTGAGAATAAATAAAATTTGAAAACCTTCATGAGCCAAGTGTATAAAGATTAGCATTATGACAAAACATCACATGGAAAATTGTATTTGTAAATAATTAGTTCCATCACGTAAGTAGATAAAAGACTAGAGATCAAAGTCAGCTAAGTAAAATACAGACTTTATTGATGGAGAACTTGTATTTGCATTCTTAATATCTATTAATCTCATAATCGAGCTTTCCTTTTATCACAGGAAGTGTCTGCACAAATACTCTAGGGACATCTCCATATTCTATTGGAGAAAGAAGATAAAAGGCAATGCATTCAGCTTCTCTGCTCTTTTTAAATCCATAAGTAGCCAGCTGTTCCATTGCGACTGAGTCTGTACTTTGAGTAGACTCACAACATCTATCAAAACAGTGTTTACATATTCCTAATAATGTTAACTTTAGTATTTACTGCCGTGCTCTGCAGAAGGTCTGAGTGCACTGAAGAAATCTGCTTGTGGGAAAGGCAACAGGCAGACCGCACAATATACCCAGCATCTCTAGCAGTTAGCGGCATGACACCTGAAATGACACAAAGCTTCTCCCTTGCCTTTGTCCAGGGCCAAATGGGAATCCCCTGTGGTTAAGAAAATGTTGGTGAAAGCAAATGTCCTTCCCTGCAAACATCTGGAGCTCTGCAGTCTGTGCAACTTTAGACAAAGGACTGTATATTTCCTTAGAATCCCAATAAAAAGATGAGATGCAGAATCCTGTTCTTTCTAAATTGTTTTGAAATGTACATTGTAAAGCAGACACCCTTTCTTCGTATTCAGGATTTTAGAGAGCAAATACCAAAAATAAAAACTTTTGTGACTAATCCACTCTTGAGTTACTGAACCACAATATTATATTTGAGCAATTACCTCCACAGTTAAAATGCAGGCATTACTTTTTCTCCATTTTTAAATAACTCAGAGACAGAAAATAAGATTTTAAAAAAAGAATCAAGAATCTGCCATTCCTTCTTTCCATTTCTTTCCTTCCTTCCTCCCTCCCTTCCTTCCTTCCTTCCTTCCTTCCTTCCTTCCTTCCTTCCTTCCTTCCTTCCTTCTTTCCTTCCTTCCTTTCTTTTTCCTCTTGCTAATCCTTATCTGAGGATATTTTTCCATTGATTTTTAGAGAGAGTGGAAGGGAGAGGGAGAGAGAGAGAAACATTGATGTAAGAGAGATACATTGATTGGTAACTCTCCTGCATGCACCTCAATCGGGGCCCCAATAACCTGCAACCAGGTAGGTGCCCTTGACTGGAATTGAACCCAGGACCCTTCAGTCTACGGGCCGACACTCTTACCCACTGAGCCAAACCAACTAGGGTTGACATTCCCTCTTTCTCATGACTAATAATAATATTAATAATAATTTAAGCTCATGGTAAGACATTAATATTATACACATTTTAAAATGTCTTAAAAGTACAGGAAATGAGATAAAATATCAAACTTATATGCATAAAATTTGAAAATTTGGCTCTTTGGGATTGGAATTTCTTGGCTTTACCTTGTAATCATTTTCTTCCCATAAGCTGATAAAATTCCAAACTGCAGTCTCAATGTAGTGATTTGAAAATTATCACTATACATTCTAGGGGAAAAAAAAATGGCCTAATATATATTTAGACTAAAAAATGTCACTTTATCATCTCCAGTTGTCATAAAATAAACCAAGTTGCAGAATAGTTATCCTATATAATAAAGAGGTAATATGCTAATTGACAGTCATGCCCTCACAAGATGGTGCCACCCACAGCCACAAGATGGTGGCATCCAGTCCCCTCAGCCCCTCTGGGGGGGGTGGCAGACATGCAGCATGGCTGGCCCCACCCCTAGAAAGGTCCGGCTGCTTCAACGCACCTGCTGCTGGAGTCTCCCAGTCTCCTTAGTCTCACCAGCAGTGAATTTTCATGATACCATTACCTTTTTAAAAAATACTTATCCAAGGATATGATTATTTCTTTCAGATCATCTGTTCTTTGGAGGCAGGCCTAAGCCAGAAAGTGGGCATCTCCCAAGGGGCCCAGACTGTGAGAGGGTACAGTTTGGGCTGAAGGACCTCCCAGGTGCATGAATTTTTATGCACTGGGCCTCTAGTATAGACCATAAAAAAGATGGCAAAACATATGAAGTAAAGATATAGTATATAATACTGTAGTACATGTCAAAATTAACTAAAAATCTGAATTCATTTATAATATTTATACAGAACTATTTTATTGAAGGGTATTATTCAAAATATTGTGTGGTCTTCTGACAACTAACCCATGCAGAAATTTTAATACATTAATTTCAACCCAGTCTTGATTACTGAAACACTCACTTTAAGAGATGCAATCACATAGGGTCAAATGCTAATAGAGTTAAAGTAGAAATAAATATAGGAAGTAATTGAATATTTGGCTTAAGTGAGAAATTTCAGATACCATTGACTTAAATTCATAATTAAAGTTGAATGCTATGTCTGAACACAATGATGTAACGTCAACTCAGGATATCACAATTCTCTCACTTCTACTTTGTAATATTTATCCGAAAACAAAATAATAGGAACATTATGGTAATTTCTGTGATATGTAAAAAAATCATCTCACTTGCAAATGAAAGATTTTATTTCCACTTCAATATCAATGAACAATGTAAATCAGAACTGGTTAACCATCCTTAATCTTTTTATTTTGTACACTACAAATTCTTATTCTATTTGATACTATTGCATGTGTGTGTATGTGTGTGTGTAATTTTGGTAATCATTCAAAAGTAGCTTGGGGCAATTTAGAAAGATAACATTAATTAAAATCCTCAAATATTATTTTTTCCTTTAATATGAATAAGATGTATTAAAAGTCCCCATTTTTTAGTCCACAGTAAATATGCTTTATTTCATCATGGAAACAATTACTTGCATATGAAATAATAAAATATATTTTTAGAGGGTCTATTTCTACCCCAGACTCTATCTTTTCTAAATATCACATTATCACCATCATCACCACCACCACCACCTCCATTATCACTACTACAAATGCACCTTGGCAGTGGATCTGATTATTGAGCCCATTTTTTCCATTGATCAGTCCTATTTCCTTTGAGTTGAAGACTAAGGGATCCTCATGTCAGTATCTTGGTGTAGAGTTTCAACAAGCTCCCCACTATTTCTTCAGTAGAGTGGTTTTCTTAAAAGAAACAAAGAGAAAACCTGGCCTGGCTCCACCTGGAACTGAGTGAAATAAGCCAGTCAGAGAAATACAGATATCATATGATCTCACTTATATGTGAAATCTAATGAACAAAATAAATTGATGAACAAAATAGGATCACAGAAATGGAAGCATGCAACAAACTGACAGATCCCAGAGGAAAGGGGCAAAGGGGGAAGGATGAATTTAACTAAAGAATGTATAGGCCTGGGGTGGGGAAGGAGCTGAGTGGAGAGGGGCAAAGGAGGAGAATGGGGGACAGCTGTAATATTCTCAACAATAAAAATAAATTAATAAAATAAAATACCAAGTGAGTCTGTCATCTAATTGAAAGATCTTTGAAGTCTTCTACCAAATACAGTATGCAATTATAGCTCAATTTTTGGAGCTGTGTCCATTTGGGGTTGGTGCAGGATAATACAGAGTTATTTATTTTTCTTTCAGTAATTTATTAGCCAACTGAAGTACTCTAGAAAACAGATGGGTTCTAGAGTATTCTGGCCATCTTTCATTTCTTGCACTTTTTCATGGAAAAGGGATCATGGTTCGCTGAATAATATCCTGACCTCGCATGTGTTGCAACAGTCCATGACTCTGCCATGTCTATATCTCTATGACTAACTATAAAAATGTATATCTGAGAGCCTAAAGTGGAATTCCTAAATTATATTCTGTCCTCTCAACTCAGGCCAATTAAATACATCATAAATTGAGGATTTTCCAGATCCTCCTAAAAATTTAATTTCTAGTTTTCTGCTCTGACTATCCAGATTACTGACTTTTGCATAAAGGGTAATTTATTTAAGTTAACATCACAAAAGTCTACAATATTATAAAAGGCAAAGGTTTTTGTGTTTGTTTTTCCCTGCTAAGATCATGGCCTACATTGAGCAAGCATGATAGTACATACTTCATTCTTTAACACAATCTAATCTAATAAAAGAGTAATATGCAAATTGACCCTCACTTCATTATGCCCATAAGCCATGCCCACAAGCCATGCCCACCAACCAATCAAAAGCAAATATGCAAATTAAGTCAACTAAGATGGCGGCGGCCACAGAGTTGAAGTTGCCCTGGGCAATGGAGGAAGCTAGGGCCCTGTGAGCCCTGAGCTCTACTCAAGGCAACAAAGTTTCAATTATAGAAGATAAACTTCAGATACCTGCAGGGCTGGGTCCTTGGGTTGCCAGGGCAACCCAGGCTTTGAGCAGGGGACCAAGGCAGCAAAGTCTCAATTATAGACGTTAAATAAATCCTGGATACCTGCTTCCAGCCAGGCACCCCAGTAGGGACCAGAACCCTGAAGGGGTTGTGGGCAGCCTGAAAATGGCCCTCAGCCCCTCACCCAGGCTGGCCAGGCATGACAGCAGGTGGACATCCCCCGAGGGGTTCCCAACTGCGTGAGGGCACAGGCTGGGCTGAGGGACCATCCTGAGTGCACAAATTTTTGTGCACCAGGCCTCTAGTATTTAATATTAGGCAGTGCCAGAAGGATGCAAACTCTGGAAAATTCATCCCTGTGTGATTAATGTTTCATAAATCTGGCCTGACTAGCATAGGAATGCCTTACATTCATTACTTCTTTAGAAACAGAAAAGCACTAATTCAAGGCATTGGATTCATCAGACCTCTTAATTCCTTACATTTTTTATATAACATATGCCAAGTTCTCCAAAGGGTCAATGATCTTGATCATGTGCATGTATTGTTAGAGTTTTCCAGAAAATAGAACTGAGAGAGATGGAGACAGAGAGAAAGATAGAGAGACACAGAGAGAAATTTATTTTAAGAAATTGGCTCATGTGATTGCGGTAACAAGAAAATACAAACTCAGAAGGTTAGATGCTGAGACAGAAGCTGATGTTGCAACAGTCCAAAGGCAGCCTGGCACCAGAATTCCTTTTCCTGGGGAGACCTAAATCTTTATTTTTTAAAGACCTTAAACTGATTGAATGAGACACACCCGGTTTATGGTGGGTAATCTGTTTTACTTAAAGTCTTCTTATATAAATGCTAAACACATCCAAAGACCTTCCTAGCAATATCTAGACTGGTGTTTGACTAAAAACCTAGGTGCCATGGGAACCATGGCCAGTCCAATTGTCTCATAAATCTACTCACTAGTTTGGAACTACTTCCTTTTCTTCAATTTTTTGGAAGACTTTGAGAAGGATTGCATTCTTCTTTAAATATTTGGCATTACTCACTAGTGAAGGCATCTGGTCCTGTGTTGTTGGTTTTTTGGTCAGGGGATTGGGGGTTAGTTACTGATTTAATCACTATACTTATTATTGGCCTGTTTACACTTTCTGTTTCTTCACGATCCAGTCTTGATAATTTGTATGTTTCTAAGATTGTGGGTTATCCAATTTGGTGGCATATACTTGTTCATAGCAGTTTCTTATGATTCCTTTCATATCTGTGGCATAAATTGTAACGTCTTCTCTTTCATTTCTGATTTTACTGATTCTAGTTCTCTTTCTTTTTATCTTAGTGTAGCTAAAAGATTGTCATTTTTATCTCTCAAAAAGCCAACTCTTGGTTTTGTTCGCCTTTTCTATTGTTTTCCTAGTCTCTATTTCATTTATTTCTGCTCTAACCTGTATTATTTTTTCTTACTGCTAACTTAGGTCTTAGTTGTGCTTCTTATTTTGGTTCCTTGAGGTGTAAAATTAGATTGCTTATTTAAGGTTTTTTTTTTTAATGTAGGTGTTCATTGCTATAAATCTTCTTCATAGTGCTGCTTTTGCTGCATTCATGTAGGAAATTTTAGAGAAACAACTTCAAGAAAATTCCTATGACACCTATATCAAAGTCAATCATAGACTGCCAAAACTGAAGGCAGTTACACTTTCCTTATTCTAAACACAAGCAGAACTGCATCCATCTTTATTTCTTCTCTAAACGTATATTCTAAATGGACACAAAAATATTATATTAATGATCATCACTTATCTCCTATACTAGACTTCTGTTAAACAGAGTAGGTGCTTCCATCCACATTGTAAATAAGATCTTTTGCCTCCACATTATCTGATTAACAATTATGGTACTTAGTTTAGATTCACGGTTTGAAGGGTAAAAAAAAAAAAGAATTTTAAATTATACATCTACATACTCTTTCTAATGATGAGTAAATGGTGGTATATAATGATCAATTGATAAAAACTTATTTTATTATACATAATAATGACAATTTTATTAGCCAATATAATTTCCCACAGCAGAATTAACTCATTATCCATGAATGTTGTATTCCCACTATTGTTTTACTCCATCATGTCCCTGTTACTGTTAGCAGCAAACATAGCAACTGTATAGTAAATAGTACAATGGTGGACTCCCTGGAAGAAATTACAAAATATGTTCTGGTGGCTAAGGAACAGTATAAGAAATATGCCAGTTGAGAAGATGAGGTAAGGAGAATTATAGTTTCATGCTATTTCAGAAGTTGAAGCTTTATCAATAAACAGGATACTACAACTCTGAGTTTTCCAACCACAATTTCAATTTTCCATACACGTTTGTATATCACATGTATCTCTGAACCTCATTTTGTAGCAACAGGAAAGCTAGACTAATGGAACAATCATTATCTAGTCTACTTCTGGAGGTATGGCATTTATTGCATGCATTTTCCACAAAAAAACATAAGACAAAATAGCTTAGACTATTTTTCCCACTTTGAGATAAATAGCACTAGAGAAGTACATGAAAGGCTAATAACTTTTACTATATTATTTTTGAGAGAAGAAGCTCTAGTATATATTAGAAAGATTTCCACAAAAATTGACAAAATACAACAATAACAGCTTTTAGAAACATTGGCTTAAATACTTGGAAAAACTGTTCATAGTGAGATACTCACAAGGATCAATTTATTCCCTGCCAATGCTTTATAAATATATAAAATTATAATAGCCTTCTATGGAATAAGTATTAGGACATTATAGGACAGCTTTCCTAAAACATTTTTTTAAAATTTTTACTATGTAGTTTAAAGATTTTCTTTTAATATTCTTTAACTGAACATAGAAAAATCTATGAAATCTGAATTCTACTTATACTTTCTTCATTCAACTAGATATTCTATGTGAATGAATTAAACTAGCTAGTGATTTGAATTTGGTAGCTGGATATGAATATGTAATAATAATTGTATTTTTTTTAAAGACTAAATTATTTACAGGAGGACATATTTAACAAGTCACATATTTTATCTTGTTGCTTGCAGTATACTATCCATGTTCATTAAGATTAATTTTAACTTCTTGTCATTTGAATTTTAAGAAGAATGCAGACTATAGTCTATTAAATAATAGAAAAAATAATTATCTACAATATTCTGATAAAGACACATTTGTATTCAACTTAAGTATACATGAGCTAATTTATATATGACTATATAATGTGTCAATATATCTCAAACATGTTTCAAAGTTCTTATTTATATGATCTATAAACATTCAATTTAAAGTAGATAATCGAATAGTACAGAGCAGCTAGAGTCCCCACTGAGTTGGGCTTGTGTGAAGCTAGATTATATTAATTTACAATAATTCATTAAGATATAAAGGGCCCTGACCCGGTTTGGCTCAGTGGATAGAGCGTTGGCCTTCGGACTGAAAGGTCCCAGGTTCAATCCCAGTCAAGGGCATGTATCTTGGTTGCGGGCACATCCCCAGTAGGGAGTGTGCAGGAGACAGCTGATCGATGTTTCTCTCGCCTCGATGTTTCTAACTCTCTATCCCTCTCCCTTCCTCTCTGTAAAAAATCAATAAAATATATATTTTTTAAAAAGACTATAAAAGAATATACATAATATGGTAACACATAAAAGATAACAAAAGAGTAAAATTATTGTCATAAGAAATATGAGCAGTTTAGCTCTTCCAGGTGCTTGGCTTGTTAGAGCATCATCCTGATGTACCATGGTTGTGGTCAACCCTGGTCAAATAAATGCATAGACAAGTGGAACAACAAGTCAATGTTCTCTCTCAAAAATTATTAAAAATTAAAAAAAAAGAAATCTGAACAGTAAACTATAGTGACAGGACATGGATAAAGAATGGAAATGGCAAATTGCCCTTATTATATACCAGGCCTTGCACTGAGCACAATAGGATATTATCTCCAAAATATTGTGAAGTAAAACAAGTAATGCATTTTACAAATGAGAAAACAGATGCACAATCTATTTAAATGTCTACTACCGAATCTACTCCATTTTTTATTTCAAACTCCATGCTTCATACCTCTATGCTGTGGGAATCAGGAAGATCTGGCTACTGACAACAGAACACTGCATGGAGGGGTGGACTTTAGTCCATTAAAAATTAAGACAAGAAAAAAGCTCTCCCTTAATGTCAGGCAGGTTTCCACATTATATTCTTAGGCATGAAAGCAGTCAGAAATTGAACCAGTTGAATTGGAAGTTGGTGACAAGTACCAAACAGATGTCCTATTACAAAGCTAGAGGTGGAGCAGGCCAGGGCTGACTTGAGACCCTGCAGCCTTTGTTGTGAACTAGGATTCCTTAAACCCCAAAGGACAGAATTGTTTCCAGAGTGTAGATATGAATAATATAAATTCACATTTGGGGAAAAGAGCATTTTAAGGCAAGCAATTTATTTTACGCATGGAGCAGAGTTACTGTTGAGAGTCAAATGAGATTATATATATGGGAAAAATGGGTAATCAAAATGTGTTTTATTACTGTTACTGAAGTTATTGCTATTATAATTATCAATAGTTCATAACTTGCTTTTCTCAATTTGTGTATAATAATATTCTATATGGTGGTTCTGGCATGAAGCTGTGCTTTGCAAGTCTTATTTCTTAATGACTGCGATATGCTGACTTATTGTTTTCTAAATCATCAGACACAGCCAGTACACTATGGTTTAATTCTCAAACTCTGCAGGTAGCAGTGGTTGCTGTTCTGTTCCACTTGAGTTTAGACAAGTCATAATGTAATCCAGTTTCCTCAATGCTGTTCATTTTAAGGGGACACAAAATGCAAGGATGCCGCTTAGGATAGTAGGTAGATATTTTAAATACAATCATATTTTTTTAAATTTTGTAAGTTGTTCTATGATAGAAAGACTAATATCTTATGTAGTAAAGAGAATTAAGAAGCCATAGCTTTTCACATGGAGATTTTCTAGTATTTTCCATGAATACACAGATTCAAATGGTAGATCCCATTATTTTCTACCACAAATAGTGCAAGGATTCAATGATAATAAATGTAGAAATGGGGTAGGTATAATCAACAGTGTCTAAGAGTTTATCCTATGGTACTAAGTATCAGGTTCTGCTGATAGTTCTAACATAGCTTTACTAAGGCAGAAAAGCTGCATTAAGTCAGTGCTCTATGTAGGCAAGCCCCCTTG
>PVJC01048864.1:0-12345 GCA_004026665.1 Murina feae | reverse complement strand
CCAGCTCGGCGATGCCAGCCTGTATCGTGTAAGCGGATTGGCGTTGCAATGGCAACTGATGGAATGGGGGAAGGCAAGACAGCAGGGCTGGGGGCTCTGGACTGCGGGCGGGCGGGCCGCTGCCGCTGCTTGATGCTCCTCCGGGGACCTTCGCGAGTTACTTTGTGAAGACGAACCCAGGCGAGGAAACCTCTGCTCGGAGCCCCAAGTCAGAAGCCACTTCCTGTTCCTTGGCCGCCCGCACCAGGCTCGCCGCGCTCCGCACCCGGCCCCTGGCCCGCGCCCGCCGCCCGCCGCCTGCCCAGCGCGCCGCTGCCGCCGCTGCTGCGGAGCCGGAGCCCGCTGCCCCGAGGAACACTTCGCCTCCCGCTCCGCGTCCCTTCGCGCCCCGCGCTCCTCCCCAGCGCCTGCGGTTTCCCCCGGCGCCCCGCGTGAGTGAGGCGTGCGTGTGAGTGTGTGTCTCCGTGCCTGTGCGTGCATGAGTGTGGGGTGTGCGGGGCTGCCGCGCTCCGCTCACAGCCGCCGCCGCGGAAGGACAGACGGACGGCGCTGCCGCGGGCGACGGGTCCCCGGGCACGTCGGCGCAGCCCGGGAGCGAAAGGAGCGCACTCGCCTGGCCGCCGGCCTCCGGAAGGTCCCGCTGCTCCCCCCCGGGGCTGGATATGTTCATGTTCACGTGAAGATGGATTTGGTGTACGGTCTCGTGTGGCTGCTGACCGTCCTCCTGGAGGGGATCTCTGGCCAAGGAGTGTACGGTGAGTGAAATCGCGACGTTATCGTGACCTTGTGCTTCTTGGGTAAGACTGGCTGGCGAGCGAGAATGCCCGGCTCGCGCGTCCCGGGGCCCCTCCCGGCGTGGCATTTGGTTTGCGCCCCATCACGCTATGGGGAGCGACGGGGAGGCAGCGAGCGCGCTGCGGATTGGGCTGTGAGCCGCGGCCGCGGCACCTCGGCTTCTGCTCCGAGTTGAGCGGAGCCGGCAGCATCGCGCGCCTGCGAACCAGGGGCCGGGCGCTTAATGTATCCCCGCTGGGGGCCGAGCTCCGGCACAGTCTTTGATTTAATAAAGACCTGACCTCGCTTGCCGCCTCGCCAGTGCCGCGATTTCCCCCAAATGGAGGCTGCGAATGTGACCCCAGTGAGCTCCCCATCCCTTTCCGCTCCCCTTCTCCTCCCCGTGTGTGTGTGTGTGTGTGTGTGTGTGTGTGTGTGTGTGAAAGAGAGAGAGAGAGAGAGAGAGAGAGAGAGAGAGAGAATATTGAGAATATGCCTACAAGACTTGATTTTCCAGTTTAGGAAGTGGGGTGACAGTTGAGTTGCATTATGCACCAGCCATTGCCTGGAGCACTGACTTGGGGAGGAGGAAATAGCAGGAAAGATTCTCGGTGCCAGACACAATTAAGGGACATGTTTGTGTGAATGGATGAGCAAATGCATGAATGAACGGACCGCCAAGTCCGCGCGCCTGGGCTCCGGGGCAGGGCACCAGCTCACTGCAACTAGAACACGGTCTCAGTTCTCTGAAAAACCCAGATCTGGGAGGATAAGGACTGGGGAGAAGGGCGAGCTTGTTGATGAGGAGGTTTTTAAGTCCTCAAGAGCGAATCCAGGTTCCTTTGCCTGTCAGCAGTTGGCACCCTTGGCTTTCAGGACAGAAAGATACACTCACAGTCCCTCTCTCTGGCTGAAGTGCTCGTCTCCTGGGACAAGCAGGCAGTGCCACGAAGGAAAAATAATTTCTGTGATCTCCAGGTATGGGGGGGAGGAGGTTGGGAGAACAGCCCCTGAGGGACAGCAGGCCAAACCTCACCCACAGTTCCCCTCCCGCCAATATCCAGAGACTGTGTGTTGGAAATCCAGCCCCGTGCCCACTCTCTCACTTGGGTTTGGATTCTAGAACTGCAGTGCTCGGTCAATGAATGCCCCCCCCCCCAAAGGGCATAAGTGTTTGTGGAAATGCCTGACCTTTCCCTGCAGACCCTCGACCTGACTGAGGACTGGGTGTGGGTACACGGGGAAGTTGGATCCTCAAACTCTCTGAGAAACCACTGAGTGTGCCATGGGTAGGTATCCGAGAAAGTATGAGGGAGATCAGACCTTTCCCATCTTCATTGTGCACTGCCCAGGGCTGAATAGCGCTGGGAGCTGGCCGGAACTGCCCTCCCCAACTCTAAGCCTCTTAATTTTCCTCTCTTCCCACTCCCTCTTTCCTAAAGGCAAGAGAGCTTGCTTGATGGTGATTATGATGGAGGCGATGTGTGTGTATGTATGAGAGAGGTGCTGAGACTACAGGCACATCTTACCTCTTGGCTTGTGGTAGGAGGTGTGGCCTCAAGCAGAGCAGCAGTTCATTTAGTGCTCTTTTGCCTTCAGCCACACTCTGGTGTCTGGAGCAGCTGAGAGTGTCCAGGATTCCAGGGGTGGAGGAATGCCGGAGTTAGAGCCTTCTCAAGGAGCTGTTCCTTAGTGTGGGAGTTTGAATTCCTTTTATCCCATGTCCTAGTCTTTATTTTTCTTCCATTGGCTCAGATCATCCCAAATAAAAGGAGTTTTTACTTTTTAAGTGTGTGTGTGTGTGTGTGTGTGTGTGTGTGTAGGGAATAGTAAGTGAGAAAGATTGGAGAAGGTGGGGGCAGGGGGAGGGGAGGATGATAAGGGGTGAGTAACATGGCTGGAACTTCTGGATGAGAAAGACATAGTTCCAATTTCCTGTACTTTTTGTAATTCAGATTATTTGTCCTGGAAGGTCTCATGCTGGGTAGTGGAAAAGGGTAAGATATAAGAATGAAGACAATAAGAAAATTGCATTTGCGTATTCTTATGCCCATGTTGCTTAACAATAAGGAAGGAGGTAGTTCTGCTGCTGAACTGGTCCTTGTGATGGATGTGGTGGTGTTTTTTGGTTTGTTTTATTTTAATATTGATGTGGTTATTAGTAACTTAGCTAAGAATAGAATCAGCTTTGTGTGAAAAGTAATCAGCATCCCTGGTTATAAATGTCACAGCTATGAGGTGGGTGAAAAATATACTTATATATAACTTTTCAAATATGTCTTACATATCACAGAAATTAGGTTCTCAAAGTGGAAACCCCTAAAATTCAGCATCATCCTCACCTGGGAAATCTCAGTGTCCTGGACTTTCTAAATCAGAAATGCAGAGGGTGTGACCCAGCATCCTGTGTTTGTTACTCAGGCCATGATTCTGATGCCTGCTGAAATCTGAGAACCACAAGTATATACTTCAAATTTCATTGCTCTGACTTTGTAAATCATGACCTTTCTTAGCCTAAAAGTACTTTTATTTTTATTTGTAGAAGAATTTATGGGGAAAAGAACACTTTATTTTTGTTTAGTTATAAAATATTGATAAGTTGTAAAACAGATAGACATAAGAGTTAGTGTAAGATTATAAAGTGTGTTTTGAACATTTTACATGAAGAGACCTGGAAATGATATATACATATTTTAAAGCAGGGCAATTATAAGTGGAGACTTCAAAGACCAAATGGGAACTTTGCTAGCATAGAAGTCTATATCCTTTTATTTGCCTATATTTCCAGATAGAAAACCATTCATATTGCACACAAATTAGTATTAATTAGTATTCTTTATTAATACTGTTTTCTTAGCTAGGTTCAAGAGGAAATAAAAATTGTGTTATAGGCAACTCAGGAAATCACTTCATTGCAGCCTAATATTATTTACATTATTTAGGCATATGTCATTGTAATCTTTCTTTTGTGAAGTACCTAGTCAACCCCTTCACTCTTCTTCTTCTTGGCTGGAAAATGAGTATGAAATTCAGATTTTTTTTGTAATTGAGAATATTTGTTTTAATGTATGGATTATGTTGTCTAGAGTTACTATAATCTCCTTCCTTTTGTGCTCAATCAGCTTGGCACCCGTGTGCAGTACTTAAGTGTAAAATTTTCTGCTATAGACCTAGGAACTAATTGCCATTTAGCTTAGGGTATTGCTCAGCAAACTAACTCCATAATTGCTGAAATTTGTGTATGTGTGGGAACTGAGTAAGGGAGATCATCCTTTAATTTATATCTGCTTGTCTACCCTTTCTCAGTAATTCTAATGTCATTAACATATTTTAAAAATGAAAATTTCGCTGTATGTCCCTTACATATTCCATATCAGAGATGGCATTACAGTAATGTAAATTATTTGAAAACACTTCTGAAAGAATGACTGTGAAAAAAATTCTTCATAATACAGCAGCATCAAAAAAAAAAAAGTGTACTTCCTTAGGCAACTATGTCACCTATTTTGATGGAAAATATACATTTGGAGATATCTATATTTTTGAAGTTTTAAAATCCATTTTATTAATGAGTTTTTAAAAGTTATTTGTATTCACACTTTTTCTTCTTAGAATTACTTAGAATTTTAAAATTTTATCTTAAATTTATTTTTAAATACTTAGAATACTTAGAATTTTAAAATTTTATCTTGAATTTATTTTTACTCAATTAAGCATCACTGAAAACCAAAAGTCAGTAGATGACATCAACTGGTATCCATTTGTGACATTATTAATTTTGTTGCATTCCCATCCTGTAAGGTTTAGGGTAACTGATTAAACATAGCACCAAAGATCACAATGTAAACCCTAGATAATGTCTAAACTTATGGCAATACCTAGAGTTGAGTGATCCGAAGCATTTTTCTAGTTTGGGGAATTTTATTTGTAAGTCATTCTGTGATAATAAATTGTTTGGGCTGTTTAACTGTGTTTTCTAGAGATACTGTTGGTAATGACAGTATTGAGAATCATATCTCCTGTAAACTGCTCAGTTGTCTTGTTAAAACAGGAAACATTGCCCCATTGCAACAAACTGTATTTTTACATTTGGCCATCATAACCTTAGTTTTCAAGGAGGCTAATAAAAAATTATGACTGTTTTAACACAGGACAAATCCCGACTGCAAATGAAAAAAAAAGTTTATGTCTGAATAATTTTGATTTTTAAAAAAAATCCTCACCAGAGGATATACTTATTGATTTTAGAGAGAAAGGAAGAGAGGTGGGAGAGAGAAAGAGAAGAGAGAGAAAGAGAAAGAAAGATCGGTTGCCTTCTGTTTGTTCCTCGACCAGCACTGAACACACAATGTAGGTGTGTGTGCTGACCGGGACTAGAACCCTCTACCTTTTGGTGTATGGGATGATGCTACAACCAACTGAGCCACCCGGCCAGGACAAATATCTTAATAGTTTTTATGGGAGCCAAATCATCCTATGATATAGTGTCTTGAAATAGTTCATGCACTCTCCCTAAATAACTTCCAGGATGCATTGGAAGCAATAAATAAATTTATCAAACACATGTGTATGACAAATTAGCAAGCTATAGTCACTCAATTCAAATTACATCATTATCATACAACTGACACCCAGGCAGTAGCTGGTTAGAAAAGGCTTAGTGGAATTGAGAACCAGAGTTAAGTTGGAAAAGGGAAGTATCTGGAAGATATTTCAGACTGTCAGTTGATTGAATGTAGAAGGACAGATTGACCTGAAAAGTTAAGAATACTCTGGAAGGTCAGTTGAATATTACATTAGTTTCAGGATGTTGCCATCCTCACAGCGATGGTATCCCAAATGCACTGAGTTGTAGTTTTTGCCCGGTTTGAGTTTGGAGAGACCCTGTGGTCAGATATTGCTTTTGACTGAACACGTATTTAGAGTGTCAGCCTGTGGAAGGAGAGGAGGAGATGACTTTAATAAACGTTGCTGGAAAAAAAATCAATCTGAATCTTTATCAAATACAATCAGTTCTCATCTTCTCTCTTCCCACTCCTCATCCAACTGTCCCTGAGTGTACAAGTTCCTTCCCCCCAGCACCCCCCCCCCACACACAAACACACAAACTCATATCATTGCCACCTTAGCTACCATCACAAGGAACAGTGGGCAGTCCTTTGTATGTTGGGATTCTTTTTATCCATTCAGGGTTGTCTTTGCTGGTCATATGACTGATAATTCACATGCCAAATGGGAAGATTATTTTATACATTATTACTTGCTTATGTCCTGAATGTCTTATAAGGGGAAAGCTATTAGGTATTTAATATTTATTTTATTTTTTATTAATTCTCACCCAAGTATATTTTTTCCCCATTGATATACAGAGAAAGTGGAAGGGAGTGAGCGAGAAACATGATGTGAGAAAGATATATCCATTGGTTGCCTTCCACATGCGCCCAAGGGCAGGGATCAACCCTGCAACCCAGGTAAGCGCCTTTGTCTGGGAATCAAACTTTCCACCAGGGATCAAACCCACAACTGGGACCAAAACAAATATCCTGGTATATGCCCTTACCAGGAATCAAACTGGAGATGTTTTAGAGATAGTATGTATGATACTCAACCAACAGAGAGCCACACCGGCCAGGGCAAATTACTTTAGTGTTTATTTTATAATGTGAATCACCTTAAGCCTTTTGAGGAAACAGGGTATGTGCAAATTTCTCTGGAAAAAAATGTGTGACCTGTATTCTTTTAAATCTTACTATTTTAATGTGATAGGGATAGCGCTCTTGGGCATGCGACTAACAGCATGAACATTATAGGGTCATTTTATGTGATAAAGACAGTGTTAGAAACTGTCTTGGTTTGCTTCCCAGCTATTGAGGTGATTCATCACTCACGTTGTCTGCCCTGGTCCTCATGCTCTGGGAAGAGTCTTGAAAAAGTTGGGCTTTGCAGCCTTGCAACCCTCATAGGCAAACAGCTAGCTAGACATGTCTGCCTAGTCTTGGAACTGAGCTGTAGAGCTAGTGCTCTTCGCAGCTGCAGTAAACTAAAGGAATATGCTGTCAGTTGCCAGTTAAATTGAAGAGGACCTTACTCTTCTTTCTGGCTATTTTGGAAGGACAAGCAAAGTGTTATATTTAATGTACTTAAAGTGTGAATAGGTGAACATTTTTAGCTTCATTGTAATTGCTGTTAGTAAATGGAGTCCCACAAAATGAAATTTTGTTTCGTTGCTTCATGACTGTCAATATAAATATATTACTTAGAGCAGAATGAATAAATGATTTCATTCATAGAAAACTGTATCCTATTTTAATTTCCAAATTCAATTAATAAACATTTGGCCCTGTAAAACCATGAAGTTATAAATGGGAAGATGAAGCAGGGGGTCTCCCAGGGGTGAGGATGACGGAGACCCTAGCGCTAAGACACTTGCATGCATGACTCCGGAGACCAGGTTCTGTGACACAGGTCTAATTTTATTGAGGAAGTACAGCAGTATATATAGTGGAGGTGGCCAATCATGGAACGTCTTATTAGGGAGCCAATGAGAGTAAAGGTTGGGGTACTGTGTACGTGGCTCTAGGAGGGGCTCAGGCGGGCATTGCCATCTTCCTGGTTTGCCAGAAAGATCTGAACTGCTGGAGTGTGCTTACAGCATTGCATCAGCCACTGCACCAAGATAAACCTCCTGTGCTTTACCTACAGGAAGAGACTTTAAAGTGTCAGTAAGTCATCCCACTAATTTAAGACATAATGGCCTTATATTATGCTAGTCAGGTGGTGGTCCTATGCTGTTTGTGAGATTTCTTTACAGAAAGAAATTTCACACCTTTTCCCACAGTCCAGGCACTTTCATTGGGTGGATATGTTTTTGCCAACTTACTAAATTCCTCCATGCTGCATTATTGGGGTATACACTAAGTTACTGTCTATTTTATACCAGTGCGATTTTATTATCTTTCTTTACTACCTTGTATTGATCCCAGTTAAGCTCTTTGGTTGAAGTGGGATCCTACTGCTTTTCCAAGATATTGTGACATTTCTAATCTTAGTTTTACTAACATTTTAAAGATGATTTAGATTTTATAATCCAAATCATACAGTTTACAGGAATTTACAGTCATAGAAGAGGATTTAAATATTGGGAACAATTTTTTATATATTGAACATTTATAATAAATTTGTCAGTTAAAGATACTTTGGTAGGAACAAAGGTATTAGACTTTATGCTTTATGATACTACTTTTTTTTTAGTGTGCTACCTCTACAACCTCTTATAAAACAGGAGACACAAGTTTCTTGCCATTCGTAGTCAAAACTGTACTAAGGACTGTTTTGTGGTTGACAGATGGGGTCAAGTATGTGACATGTTACTCCAGCTGCAAGTAGCATATTTCATTACTTATTTTGTTATAATGAGAATGGGAGGAATTAAAATAATTGAGTGATTCTGTGGAAAGGGATACATGACTGTCTGAAAAAGGCAGGGTTGATTCATAGCTAGGCCTCCCAGAGACCTTAAGAACAGCACGGAAGGCAGCTTATCTCTCATAGAGGTGAGTTAGAAATAAGTCGCTAGTCTGAAAATGCTACTGGAGGTACATATCTACCCTTTAAATAATGGCAAAACTGCAAATTAGTTTTCTGAAGTAATTAGAACTTTTCTCTTGTTTCTCAAACTGAGGAAGAAAGAAAAATGCTGTTTGCCTGAAGGACATCTTCAGGGAGAATTTTCTGGTCTCTTGAAAGGAAAGATGAGGGGATATAGGAACTCTCTTAAGTAGAGCATGTGATTCCCTGTGGACCAGCCAATTCTTCCTGCTAATTAATTGTGTGGTTTAGGTACATTAGGAGAGATCGTCACAGAGTAAGCTTCAGGGCATTCTCTCTGTAATTTCTGAGTGGAGCTGAGAATTGGGTCCCTGCCTCACCTCAGGTAGAGTTCCTACTAAGGAAGAAGAGGCTCTCATAACATCCTGAGACAGATAGGAAGATCTGTAAAAGGTATGCTACTTTTCAGGAATTATGGCCAGTGAGAATACTACACAGATTCTGGGCAGTTAGGTTGAATTCTGGTAACTCAGTCAACATGTTAATGTATACCTGCTATGGATAACACCTGTAATACCTATGTAGTAAGGCGATGAACTCGAGAGTTTTACAAGTTATTGAGGAGATAAAGCCACATGTAAAAACGAAGTAAATAAGGCTCTGAGAGATCTACAAAAGTTTGTGCCTAAACAAAAGAAAACTATTACTTTTGGTGTCATTGTCGGAGGAAACTTGAAAAAACTGGTACATCACGGATTGAGCCTTGAGAGAGGGTTGGCATAACATAGGTAAAGAAGGAGGAAAGGATATTGCTACCTACCGCATGGGTCCCAGCCTTGGGCATGGTGCCACAGAAAGAACAATAATGCTGGAATGTGTGTTCGACAGTCTTAGCAGTTTCTCCAAAGTTTACCGTTACTGGAAGGGTGTATCTGTCCTTTAACTGATGCAAACCCCCCAAAAGTGTAAGTCTGAAAAATAGATATCATGGTGTGATGTCTGGAAGTTGCCCAGATATTTATGTCCACCAGAGTTCTGGGTTTGTGTGTGTTCAATTTGAAGCCAACTGACCTGCTCACCAGAAGATAAGACTGTTGTCTGTAATGTTCCTAGGGATTACTGAGCCCTCCCCAACTCTTGTCAAACTTGGGAAACTTTGAACCTTCATAGCAGCTGCTTTTGGAGTTAGAGTCAGACACTTCATAGTTTTTAGAGTGTCTGTGACTTCCAAGCAGTGGATTATGGGTCTAGAATAACTTAAAACATCACGTTGCTGTTTTGCAAATGTACAAATAGTGAGATGAATGAACAGCTTGTGTGAAAAGAGTTATGTGCTTTCATTATTTCATTGTTATCATTTTTAATCCTCACCAGAAGATATGCTTCTTGATTTTAGAGAGAGAGGAAGGGAGAAAGAAACATCGATGTGAGGAGAAACATTGATCAGTTGCTTCCTGTGGGTCCCCAGATTGAGGACCAAACTGCAAATGGGGTATGTGCCCTGACCAGGAATCCAACCTGCAACCTCCGGTGTATGGACTGACGCTTCAACCAACTGAGCCACCCACGTAGGGCTGTGCTTTTATTATTGTTTTTTTATTCTTGTGCAAGGCAGCATGACATGGTTGAAAACTGTTGGGAAAGTTGAGGTTTTCTTCTTGTTCTGCCGTGACTACAGATAGAAATGTTAACCTGTCTTTCCCTTAAGGGAGTATCTACATCTAGTAAACTCTTAGAAAAGTGGGCTGTTACATAGAGGAAATGTAAGTAACATCAAGAATGAAAAAAATATTGCATTTTTATACCTGGAGTAGAGGGAGAGTTCATGGAGAGTTTCCTTTATTTTCTTAAAAATGTCTAGCTTTTTTATAATTGTAGCTCATAATAAAACTGGCATTAAGTCTTAGAACAGACTAAGGGGCTAGAAAGTAAAAGAGAGTAAGTAATTTTTTTTTCTGGAACAAATATTCCAGTGTGTCAGTGGAGCCGAAAATAACTCCAGTTGTATATTTTTGAACAGTACTTGTAATATTAGTATTGCATAAAAATGTTATTTGATACTGCATCTTGTATGCGCATGTAACTGTTCTTGTTCTCAGGCTAGCTCCTCTCAATCCACATCATCCTGGAGTGTCTCCTTTTGCTCCTTAATGATGGTGGTAGTGGTGGGGAGCTGGAACACACTCATTTAAGAGCTCCAAAGGAATATTAGGGTACACTAAACTGAATGGTCATTAGTCTATTTACTTATGTGTGTGTTCAAATATATGGATACATCTTATTTTTGTATTAAGAAGCAAGAGTAGTCTCAATACCCTGCCATTTTGAGACTAACTGAAAAACAGCAGCATGTAAAAAATCCACCCAAATGAAATAACTTAGAGATACATTTGTAAGAATACCTATATAATATTGACTTTGCTAAGCAAGTCTCCTTGAGCATATACACACAGTAAACTGGGAAAGGACTTAACTGGCATGTGATTTTGGAGTTATCAATCTTACCTCAGTATCTCAGAATTGGTGAAGTTATTATCAAGATTATGAATTTTTAAAAATATTCTGAATTTGTTTCTTGTTTTTCATGGTTTATTCTACTACTATACCATTATTATAATTCTCTCCTTGTCATATTATTCACTTATATTTACAAATATATTTTTATTGATTTTAGAGAAGAAGGGATAGGAAGGGAAACATCAATGATGAGAGAAAATCATTAATCTGCCCTCCTACTGGGGATCGAGCCCACTACCTGGGCATGTGCCCTGATCTGGAATTGAACTGTGACCTACCTCCTTATTCATAGGATTAAGAAAGAAAGTGGAGAAGTGGTTAAGAATAAAGGCTTTTGTATAACTAAGCTTAGAGAGTTAAGGGATTCAACAAGTGAATTGTCAATTATGTTAAAAATGAACAATTTAAATGTGTGTATGTGTGTGTTTTCTTTTTACATTAGCCCAGCCTGCATGGCCCGGTGGTTGAGGTAGACCTATAAACCAGGAGGCCAGGGTTGGATTTCCCATCAGGGCACATGCCCAGGTTTCAGATTCCTTCCCCTGTGAGAAGCATACAGGTGGCAATGATCAATGATTCTCTCTCATCATTAATGTCTCTCTCTCTCTTTCTCCCTCTCTTTCTCTCTCTGCTTCCCTCCTTCTTTCTCTCCCTCCCTCTCTCACTTCCTCTTTGAAATCAATAAAAAATTCTACATAATAAAGAGCTAATATGCAAATGGTCATCACACCCTCACACCGTCATGTCATAACAGCTCAGACACTCAACACTGGGGAGAGAGGAATGGGGACCAACCAGGCACAAATGAGCTTGCAAGAGAGGAATGGGGACCAGCCAGGCTGCAGCCCGGGAGAGGGACAAGCCACGCACCCCATGGTCCCAGGTGAAGCTGCCCACCACAGTCCCCTGTGGCTGTGGCTGGCCCAGGTGAAGCTGGCTTGGGTCTTGGTTGCCTGTGACTGGCCGGAGGAGGGAATCCTGGGTCCCAGGTGTAGGGTGAGGTAGAGGCGGTTAGGGCAATCAGTCTAGCTGGGAAGCAGTTAGGGGTGATCAAGCCAGTAGGGGAGCAGTTAGGGGCGATCCGGCAGGCAGGCAGATGAATGGTTAGGAGCCAGCTGTCCCAGATTTCGAGAGATAGTCGGACATCCTCCAAGGGGTCCTGGATTGGAGAAGGTGCAAGCTGGGCTGAGGGACCCCAACCCCACACCCCACTGCATGAATTTTGTGCACTTGGCTTCTAATATATATATATATATATATATATATATATATATATATATATATATATATATATATATATATATATTTTAAAAAGACACATTAGACCAGATGGATTTAATTGATATCTTCAGATCATTTCCCTCAAAGAACCATAATATACATTCTTTTCAAGTGCACATGGAACACTTTCTAGAATAGACCACATTAGGACACAAAATAAGTCTCAATTAATTTAAGAAGATGGAAAGCATATCAAGCATATTTTCCATCCACAATGGTATGAAA
>PVJC01048863.1:0-12375 GCA_004026665.1 Murina feae | reverse complement strand
GGTGTATATTCCGGCATTGACTCAGGACTGGGAAGTTTAAGTTCCCAGCTAGGCTGGTTAAAATAAGGATTGTTTCCTCACACCTCAACCTATGTGCTTTTAGTAACGTACCAGCTCGACTACAGTGACTTCATTTTATTTCTTCACTCTGTCCTCACCCTTGACCCTCTGGAAACATCTGTGATACATTTAGCAGCCACTGTCCTGCTTGCTTATATGTGGCATTTTCATGGTTTCTTCACACCTCACATGCCCTCCCCCCAGTGCCTCTCTCCCCAGATGGGTGCTGCTCCCCAGGATGCAGGAACATTCCAGATCTCATTGGTGATCAATGGCCAATACTCATCGTTTGGTCCCATTCAGTGGCCTCATATCTCCCTGAATCAGGGCCCCCCGTGTCTCTGTCTGGGTGACATTTTTCTGTGCATGTTAGAGTCCCCCAACCCTGGGCCTGCACAGTGGGGTTCGGCCTCCTGTCCTTCAGGAAAGCATGGGGCCCCCAGCGTGGGTGCCCACCCTGCCTGTCAGCTGGTGTAGTGTGTGGCATGTAGTGGTGTAGTGTGTAGAGCCTGGCTGCAGCTGTATTTGCCCAGGTGGGGGTGTTTATTTTCCAAACAGCTCCAGACCTGCCTAGTCCCTCCCCGCCCCCCCCCCCCCCCCCCCCCCCCCCCCCCCCCCCCCCCCCCCCCCCCCCCCCCCGCCGCCCCCGTACTCTCAGCAGTGTCCCAGCCGGGCGCAGGTCTTTGCCCTTTCAGAGGCAAAAGGCAAGTTTTCTCTGCAGCAGTGAGGATCCCAGCTAACACACACATCTTCCCTGTGCCCTGTTCTCCTGGAATGGGCAAAGGGGCCAGCAGGAGTGGCCTGGCCCCTTGGGGAGGTGCCCTTGATGCTTAGGACACAGTGCCATACCCCAGGAAGGACAGAATCTTGGGTGGGAACTTGACTAGAGTCAGCAGGGGTTTGGGCAGGTGGGCAAGGGCTAGGTGAGGCCATCAGACCTGGGATCTTAAGGGGTCCCTCCCTCTCCCTGCAGAGGACAGCAGGGTGTGAGTGGGCAATTCAGAGGATGAGTAAACCTGGAAAGAACAGTGACATTAAGATGAGGGGTGACTGAAGTGTCAGCCTTGGGGGGTTGACAGAGGGAGGTGGGAGCGGGTCCAGATTGGTGTTTGCATGAGCAGGATGCCTCAGGGCCACTGACCAGGCTTGCAGAGCCCTGTGTTACTAACCCTAGCTGCCCAGGCCACTGAAGGAGCACAGTGTCCCATGTGAGCACACACCCACCAGCCAACCCGGACTCACAGCACGCATAGGGCACAAACAAAAGGATACACACTTACAGACAGGCTCACACTCATACACCAACACAGACTAACACACTCACATAGACACACTCATACACACACACACACACACTCCACTGCAGCCCTCAGGGATTGATGGGAGCCAAGGCACAAGTGGCCTTGATTTCACTGGACTTTGAGCTAATGCTGACTTCCTGCCCAGTCTCGACCAGAAGACATGGGCAGCTCTTCAACCACACATGGCTCCCAACCTCACCGCTGGGAGCTGAAGTTGCTGCTCTCCAACCACACCCTCCACTCTGGCCTTTCCTAATGGACATGTCCATTTTAAATGGGCACCGACATGTGACACTCATAGCCAAATTCTCCATTTACTGCTTGCATGTAACCAGCCTTGCATGTAACCAGCAACCTTCATGGCTGGGAGCTTTTCAGGGGGAGGAGGGCAAGGGGAAGATTTACTGAGCCACAAGCTACCCAGAAAAAAGAACAGGCCTTGGGCATCAGCCTGAACCACCAGCGAAGGGCTGGATGGAGAAGGCAAACAGGTCGCTGTCCTTTTATTACAATAAGTTTGGGGAAGAAGAATGTGGGTTTTGAAAGAATTTACACTAGCTGCATAAGGGGGAGGGAGCAGGTAAAGCGGGGCTAGGCTGGGGCAGGCGAATCATCCTTAGGAAAGCAGTGTTTGCTGATTCTGCAGGGGTGTGGTCCTCAGCCCGGAAAGTTCCCGTGTAAGCAGGAGGCGGTGGTGTCTGGCGGTCATCTAACTCTCTAGATAAGAGCTGAAATCGCCATCTGGAAGTCGATTTGAAGTTTCAACAGATCAGGAATGTGAGCACTTCCCTTGGCTTCTGTTTTGGCTCTAATTGACCAACTCCCTATCACTTCTTCCCACTTCAGGCTGCTGTAATTTAATTTAGGACATTTCAGAATTTTCCTCTTGTCACCTGCCAGGTAAAAAATAGAACGTTACAGCCACCCCAATCAGCAGCATTTTAGACATTTTTATGACATGTAGGATATCTCATTGTGGCTGTACCTTTCAGTTGCTTGGTGATAAAGGCTGATTTGATGAAACGAGTTAGGCAGTATTCCTTCCTCTTTTTTTTCTCTCTTAACTCTCTGGAAGAGTTTAGCATAATTGGTGTTATCTTTTCCTTACATGTTTAGAAAAATTTACCAGTAAAGCCATCTGGGTCTGAGTGTGTGTATGAAGGTTTCAATTTATGACTTTAATTTCCACCTGAGATATAGTGCTCTTCAGAACTTCTCTCTCTTCTTGTGTAAGTTTTGGTAGAAGGATGTAAGTTGTTTTGAAAGAATTGACAATAGCTGCAGAAGGGGGAGGGAGCACGTAAAGTGGGAAACAGGAAGTGCCTGTTCCCAGATAATTTGTCTATTTCATCTACAAGTTCAAAATTATTATCATAAAGTTATTCTTCCTATCTGTATTAATTTCTTAGGGCTGCTGTTACAAAGTTGCACAGACTGGTAGCTTAAAACAACAGGGATGTATGTTATCGGGGTTCTGAGGCCAGAAGGCATTTCAAAGGCTCCAAGAGAGGATTGTTCCTGCCTCTTCTGGCTTTTGGGGCCTCCAGCAGCCCCTGGCTTGTGGCCACATCAGTCCAACCTCTGCCTCTGTTGTCACATGACCTCCTCCCCTCCATCTCTTCTCTGGTGTCTTCATATCTCTCCTTTTAAAGGCACAAATCATATTGGATCAGGTTCCCCCCACTCCTCTACTCCAGTGTGATCTCATCTTATGTCAGTCACATTTTCAATTACCCTATTTCCAAATAAAGCCACACTCAACTACTGGAGGCCTTATCTTTTGTGGGGGCCACAGTTTAACCCACCACACTACCTTTATAATCCTCACACAAGGATATTTTCCTCATTGATTTTTAGAGAGACTGAAAGGGAGGGAGGGGGAGAGAGAGAGAGAGAGGGAGGGAGGGAGAGAGAGAGACATCAATGTGAGAAAGACACTTTCATTGCCTCTGGCATGCACCCAGCTGGGGCCTGGGAACAAACCTGCAGCCCAGGTACGTGCCCTTGACTGAGAATCGAACCCACAACCCTTCAATGTGCAGACCAACATCCTACACACTGACCAGGGCTATGTTGGTAATTTTTGCAGGATCTCCTGTCGTGACAACGTTCTCCTTTGCTCAGTTTCAGCTGCATTGTACAAGTGTCCATAGGTTGTATTTTCACATTACTGGCTTTCAATTGTGGTTTCCTCTTTAGCTCATTGTTTTCTTGGAATGTGCTGGAGATTATTCAGTTATTTCTCTGTGGCTAATTTCCCTTTCTGTGCTTTATCCCTTTGTGGTAGGAGATCCTACTGCTATTCCATTCTTTGAAAGTGATTAAGATTTGCTTGACGGTACAGAACACAATCTGTTTTGCTAAATGTTTTGCGTGCATTTGGAGAGAACATGAGCTGTGCGATTGTTGAGTGCCTGAGTACCTGTCGATTATATCCATCTTGTTACACGTGTGGTTCAAGTTTCCTTTATCTTTGCTGATTTTCTTTCCTGTTCCATCAGTTACTGAGAGTAGCATCTCAACATGTCTCACTACCGGAATGGAAGTGCCTGTTTCTTCTAGTTCCGTTACCTCTGCTGCTCAGGGGGTGCCACAGCACAGGAGTTGGCTGAGCTAACCCGCCAGAGTGGCCATCCAGTTGTGAGCATGAAACCCCGTTCTTGCCATCTTTGGTATTAAACATGTCTTTTATTATTTTGTTTTCTCCCTCCATCGGTTGGTTAGTTACACAGGCTCCTATTCTTGTCACGTTGCCCTGGCTCGACGGGTCTGTCTGAATAAGCACAGTTACCACTCCCCACACAGCGCAAGAATCCACAACCTCGCCCACCTGCTGGGCCCCTGCTACTGCATGTTTCGTTTTACACGTGTGTGTGACGTCTGTACCGTGAAACCCCACAGTATCACCACTGTCCAGGCAGTGCTCTTGCCCTGTTACCTGCACACTTTTCCTCGTGGCTATCCTGCATTTCTGTGCTTCTATTAGGGACCATTTGCCTTCAGTTCGGAAAGCGCTCTCTCAGGTTTTGTCTGTCTGAAATGTCTTTCTTCCGCCTTCTTTGGTCATGACTGCGTTGCTGGGGTGGGGATCCAGGCTGGCTCTTTTCCATGTGCACCTTGAAGAGCTCTTCCCTTGTCTTTTCTGTGACCACCTCCCACAGGCGCTTGTCCTGGCCCCCAGTCCAAGTTGCAAATCTTTCTGTTTGAGGTTTGTAATGTGCATCCCTCTGCTCCTCACAAGCAGAGTGTAGCAATCAGAGAGTCGCAGTCGACCCTGTTTTTGCTTCCTTTTCTCTGTGCTTGTGGACACCTTTGTATTACTTGGTTCTGGCCTGTGACCTTTGTCTGGGAAATATTTGGCTGTTTAGTGGGTTTTGAGCTGAGGATGAAAAAAGGGATTCTATGGAAAGTAACTTCACAGGGTGATCTGGTCATAAAGTCCTAACTGGGCAGGTCATGATGGGTAGTCATACCCCAGGCATATAACTTTTTAGTAAAAGGTTTATCACACACACACAAGTGTGTGTGTGTGTGTGTGTGTGTGTGTATGAAGGTTTATTTAGAAAGTCTCAGGGGTAGAAGAAGTGAACCATAGAAAAAATGGATTTAGGAATTACAGAGGCAAAAGAAGGGCCCTTTGGAGAATAGGGAGGTAGGGAGGGAAGGAGGGGAGGAGGAGAAAATGGGAGGAAGGGAGGAGGGGAGAGGGGAGAGGGGAGGGGGGGAGAGAGAGAGAGAGAGAGAGAGAGAGAGAGAGAGGAGCCTTAAGAGAGAGGAAAGTGCTCTGAAAAAAGGAGAGTTAATCTTAGCTTTAAGCTATCCCTGTCCATTGTTTATATGCATCTAGGTTAACAAACCTTTGAAATAATCACCCTTGAAAGAGCACATAATGTTAACTATCCTGTAATTCATCCATACTTGCTTTCTCTCTCCTCCGTGTACTCTTCCTTACGCTCAAATTTGTAAAAGAAGCTGCAGTCAGGAGCATCCGAGATCTTGCTCTCTGGCATGTGTTGCTGGTTTGGCTTAGATATGCTCTTATAAAACTTCTCCACAGGTCTGCACCTTTCTTATGTCGACAGCATTGTGAGGTCAGTGCAACCTTGGTAGACTTCTGCAGCAACCAAAGCTTATTTTAAAAATGTCTTTTTAAATCATTACCCTGAGAAAATAGAAATCAATGACTTGCAGTATTTACAAAAAGTAATTCTTTGTGGAGAGCAGGAAATCTTGATAGTCCATTCGTCTGTCTGCTCTCCTGTGAATCAAGCCAAATATTTAAGGTTTGAATGAGGTCACTAAACCAAGAAATAGTTGTGTAATCGGAAACTGTTCTTCCAACTTTCCCTTAAACAGAAGAAAGTCAAGAAAAAGAGGTGGCTTTTGGTTCTGGCCAAGCAGAATCTCAAGTTTAAAACTTGAGCTGATGGCTCATCCAGTTAGGGAAATGTTAGGCCCAATAGACTCCAGCTGAGTCTGTGACCCCGTGACCCTGTGCCCCCCCCCCCACGACTCCAGGTCCTTGGCCACAACCATGTGCGTGTAGCTCAGATACTTGCGTGGGGGCTCAGCCCAGAGCCACGCTCGGCCCCAAGCCCATCATGGGCACGTCCTCTGCCTGGGCCTCTGTTTTCACCGGTTTGTTAGGACCCCCTTGATGTGACCTTGGGACAGGCCCTTGGGACAGGCTGTTGGTGACCTTATCTGGGCTGTGGGTAATAATAGGATAGAAATCACTGCCCTGGACGCCAGAGTGTGACCTGCTTATCTCCGGGCTCAGCAGCTGCTTAATTTAAATGATTGTAAAGTATTTTTGTCTCAGCAGTGCTGGCACGGGCTAGCCATGTGAAAGGTACAGAGGAGTGTGCAGTGGAAACTCCGTCTCCTTCCCCTCAGCCCATCCCTGTCCCTGCAGAGATGTCCTTCTGTCACCGAGAGGTGTGGCTATGTGTGTGATTCTTTACAAAAATGGTGACAAATTGCTCACATCACTCTATACAGGGGGAAATCATTCAGTAAAGCAAAACTCACTCACAGTGGCCAAAAGGTAGAAGCAACGCACCTGTCCATTGACAAGTGAGTAGAGAAACAAAATGTGGCCTCTCCATGCAATGGAATAGTATTCAGCCTTAAAATGGGAAGAAATTCTGACACATGCTACAACATGCATGACCCTTGGGGACATATATATGCTCAGAGAAATAAGCCAGTCGCAAAGGACAAACACTGTATAACTCCCCTTACACAAGGTCCCTACAGGAGTCACATTCATAGAGACAGAAAACAGAATGGTGTTTGCCAGGGGCCAGGGGACGGGGAGCTAGTGTTTAATGGAAAAGGGTTCCAGTTTTGCAAGATGAAGAGCATCCTGGAGGTGAAGGTGGGGAGGGTTGCACAACCACATGCTAAAAGGCACATCAAAGTGTTTACGAGTCTAACTGAGCAAATGCCCATTCCAATGGGTGGAAGTGGTTGGGAGTGCTTCCCCAACAAGAGTGACAGGAGTGAGGCTCGGGTTTATAAAGAAGGTGTGGAGGCGAAGCAAGGAAACTGATTGGTTGGCCTCAGCTAAGCAGCTGTCCTTCGGGAAGCCTCGAGGTGTCTGCGATGGCTGCTCTGACCAAGTCCCGGTTTCTCGGGTCCAGGTGCTAACTCTGGCTGAGGTCCTGTGTTGCCTGCAAAAGGTACCCTTTTTGTTTAATTACTGAAACACACGGGAGTGTCTTCCTGCACCGGGCTGCACACTGAAACATGGATATATGGCTAATTTTACCTCATATATAGTTTACGACAAACAAATTTAATTTTTTTTAAGTGGGAAAGAAAAGTCAAAGCTAGTAAACAGTTTTTGACAAGTTCCTGAGGTTGGTGTTGAGGAAGGCAGGGGGCCACATGGCACCTGGACCTGTAGCAGCAGTGACCCCAGGGCCGTGTCTCACACATGGTGACGGCGTGGCCCTGGATGGCCGAAACCCCCAACCCCAAAGAGGTGCTTTCATCCCCACCAACCCCGTGCTGAGATTCTGACGCTTGGTGGGAACCCACCGCCTCTGGCTAGAGGAGGACAGGGCCAGCGCCCCTTCCCGGCTGGCTGTGCACACAGCTGCTCCTTCCTGGGAGGGCCTGCACCAACTCAGACAGCCTGTGGACGCTCACCCAGGGCTCACCCCACACGTCCTTGGGGAGGTTTGCACAGGCAGTGGGCTCACCTCCCCAAAAAGGCAGAGCTCCATCCTGGCCCCTTCCTCACCATGCAAGGGACTGGGGACACCCAGCTCCTGGAGCTCCTGTCCTGGTCCCAGCCCCACCGCTCAATGGCCGCATGGGATCTGGCAAGTTACTTAGCCTGTCTGGGCCTGCAGATTATTGACCCATCATCACTGTGTCAGACAGTTGGCCCCACATAAAGACTCAGAGTAGCGCCTGCCACGGTGACTGTCAGTGACAGCTCCCCTCAAAGCGGTTGTCCTTTGGGGAAGCCTTGCTGGAGCCTGGGATGGCTGCTCTGACCAGGTCCCGGGATGGGAGATCAGCACACAGGGCCTTGGACATGGGCTCCATGCTGTCCAGCGAGGCAGTGGGCTACTGCAGAGGACATGTGGAGCTGCTCTGGCTTCTCCACCCCCCGAAAACCCAAGGTTGTACAGACTATTGTCTGGGACTGACACTGGAATTCCATGTGCAAACTCCAGGCCTCTGTCCCAGGTGCCTTTGTTGGGACTGCAGGCTGGTAGAGCTCTGCCCAGATGGCTTTGTGATTTAACAAATATTTGCTGGCTTGTCCTTTCTTTGTTGACAGAAGGATGTGATAGAAACAGGCCCAGGTCCCTCACTGTCGGGAAAATGAGAGATTCAGGACCTGGGAGGCAATTCAGGGAGGGTTAGGCTCAGGGGCTGCTTCCCTTATCGTGAGCTGTGAGGTCAGTCTGCACTCACCCCCCATCTCCTCGGCACCCCTCTATCCTGTGAGGAGTGGCCGGCCAACAGTGGAGCACATGAGTCTATAGCTGCTGAGTTCTGTGCCATGCAGCCCCCATCCAGGGCAAAGCTGGGCCCGAGGTGCCCCAGATCTGCCCTCCCACCGCCAGGGAGCCACCATCCTGCCATCAAGCCCCTGCGCTTGAGGTAGACAGGCTCACACAGCCTCTACCGCAGGACTGTGATGTGGAGTGTGGCTGTGGTGTGTCCCCCTCACCGCCATGTGCAATTTCACTGGACACACACGCCTGTCCGTCTGCTCAGCAATGTTGACGGGCATGTGGACTATTCCTAGCCCAGCTGACATGAAGGAACTTCTGTGACTGTCCTTCTGTGTGTCTTCTGTGCTGTACGTTTCTGTTGGGAGTGGAACTGCTGGGTCATTAAAGAGGTGTGTGTGCGGTTTCCAAGGTGGCTGTGTATTTTACATACCCTCGTATGTAGGGGATTCCCCGGGGTGCAGGGGGCCCATTGCTTCTGTTGACTGTGCTGTTCATGGTTAGAGGCTTACATGTCCCTCTCACATGGCTGCTGGCTCTTCCTCTCCTGTGGAGCACTTGTTCACGTTTCCACACCTTATTCTAGGTTCTGACCTTTCCTCTGTGGACTGTCTTTATGGAATCCAGGTAGAGACCTGGGCTGGGTGCATGGATGTGGTGTCTTGGTACATTGGGGCCTGTTTTTCCGCTCCTAATGGTGTCTTTTGACAGAAGTATCTGATGTTAAGAATGACACTTTGCCAGTTTCTCTCCCATGAAGAATGCCTATGAGATCGCAAAGGACTTTGCAGCCATCATTTGTAGTGTAAATCCGCTTGCAGCCCCTTGTTACATGCTGTGGTCCGCAAGATTGAGGCCTCCCCGATGGCTCTGCCTCTGGTCCAGGTCCTGTCTGGGGACAACGTGAATGTGTGTTGGGCCAGTGTGGACTGGATATTGGCGGGGTGTGGAGATGTAGCAGCAAAGGCGAGCAGCCGGGCCTGAAGCGAGGTCAGAGGAACCAGAGCCCAAAGCTGATGGTCTTGTTCCCACCATTGGCACAGGACAGCCTGGGGCTGGCTCATCCCCTGGAACTCTGGGGAAAGTCCAGAGGAACAGGGTGTGTTCCCGGCCTGCACCGTGAAACACAGATTCCCGGAAAGGGTGGGGCCGCTCTGCCCATGCCATCTCGGTCCTGAGCTAGCGTGTGTGGGTGGGAGCCTAGGGGAGAGAGGGACTGGTACAGAGTTGGCAGTGGATGGCAGCATGAGCCTGATTCTCACCCTAACAGTTCCTGCTGGTCCCTTACCACCTGCCCTGGGACTGCACCTTCGGGAGGAGCTGAGGCCAGGTCACTGGTCCATCTGGCCCTGGGGCACTTGCCATGGGTGAGATGACAGTGTGGCACCTGTACTGGGATAGGAATGGGCAGAGATGTGTGCTTGCTCCCAGCGTTTCCCTGGAGCTGATGGCCCTTGGGGGATCTGAGGGTACAGTGAAGGTGGGGGAGATAGCAGGGTTCTACACCTGTGCCCGGTGCTGGCTGGTGGATGAGGGCCCTGTACGCCTGTACTTAGGCTGTGACCCCCCCCAGAGGGCATTGGGGAGAAGGCAACAGCACTCCTGAGTCTGGCCTCTGCCCCCAGGTTCCCAATTGCAGGCTTTTAAGATGCTGCTGGTGGTGTGTCTCTTATCTCCACTGGTGAAATGTAAAATGACGTGCTGATTAGAGAACATATTCTTAGAGCTTCCGAAAATGCGTCATCTGCTACATGCATTGTCTTGTGTCAAGAAGAATGATCTGTAATTCACAGACTGAATTTCCACAGATCAGACTTTGCTTTCACAGAAGCAAGGCAGACCTCCTTCCTGGACGGATTATAAAATGCTGCTACACCCGCCTCCCTCCCTCTAGGAGAATGTCTGGTGTGCTTACCACTGACAGATGTGAAGGCAACTTGTTTTCTTTTAAATTAAAACAGTGGGGCCCTGGTCCTGGCCTGTTTGGCTTAGTTCGTTGGGCATTGTCCCATGCACCAAAAGATTGCTTGCTGGTTTGATTCCAGATCAAGGCACATGCCTGGGCTGTGAGCTTGATCCCCAGAAGGGGGTGTACCAGAGGCAGCCCATAGATGTTTTGCTCTCACATTGATGTTTCCCTCTAAAAATCAATAAAAACCTTTAAAAAAACCCAAAAACTTAAAAAAGGTGGCAAGGGCTCTGGCCACTATGGATCAGTTGGTTAGAAGGTTATCCCATATTCCACAAGATGAGGAACTTGATTCCAGGTCAGGGCACATACCCAAATTTTGTTTTTGATCTCCAGTCAGGTCATGTGTGAGAGGCAACCAATCTCTCTCTTTCTTTCTCTCTCTTAAAAAAAAAAAAAAGATAAAACAAAATAAAATCAGAACAAATACAATATAACAGTCGGAGCTTATGATTCCCTGAGGCTGTGGGCCGCCAGGAAGGTGAGGCTGTCTGTGGGTGCTGGTGCTGGGTCCCCTCTCTCTGCCTTGTGGACCCTGAGGCTCCCAAAGAGGGCTGAGTCACTAACTCTGCCTTTGCAGTCAGCCAGGCCAACTGCTCCCCCCTCCACCTCCCTGGCTTGAAAGAAATCTCCCCAAACTGCCATGTCCTCAGGGTTTAGCTGGGTTTATTTTGAGGGTGGTTCCTGGGTTTTCTCTGTTTTCAAGACCATAGGAATGGACTTGACCCAGCCCTTTCTGGCCAGACCCTGGGCCAGGGTTTTCCTCCTTCTTGGACTCAGCATGGTTTCTTGGTGGGATGACCCCTGACACCTTTTATGCCCAAGAATAGCTGCATTGGGCCTCACAATTGAGTTTATCAGGACCAGCCATCTGGGCTCACAGTGACTGTCCTCCAACATGCCTGGGGGTGACTGCAGTCGGTCAGGATGCTTTGCTGCCACTGAGAGTGAGAAATTTGGCTGAGTCTGGCCTCCTCTCTCATCCTACTCTGGTCAAGGCTGCCGGTGCTTCAGCAAGGACTGTGCCAGTTCCAGGGACCCTGGAACACTCCTGGGCTCACTCTCCAACTCTAAAGCCTGGACTCTGGCACAGCGTCCAGCAAACATCTGCCCAAGATTTGCTTGAAAAGAAGTTACTCGAGGAACCAGTACAAAGCTTGGAGGGCAAAGTGGTGTGTGGGCCGGTTCACACTTTGCAAAGTACTCCAATGGCTGGCTGCTGTCTCTGCACCAGACCCCCTTAAAGCCTTCCATTTGTCCTGTGATTCACGAGTGCTCCCGGAGAAGTCACTACCAGGGTGCAGGATTTCCACAGCATCAGAGGGTAACAACCAGAGGGAAGGAAATTCGTGCATGTGCTACCCAAGTCCCCAAGCCTCAGAAAATGAGACGATGGACATCCACAGGCAGCCACGCTCAAGTCCTAGCTACTGTGTTCTTTTCACACTTGTTATTTTTCTCAAACGCAAAATAAAGCCCCAATGCCCTGGCCAGGAGCTTCGGTTGGTTGGAGCATTGTCCCATACACCAAAAAGTTGCGGGTTCTTTTCCTGATCAGGGCACATATCTAGGGGTATGGGAGACAAGTTATCGATGTTTCTCTTTCACATTGATGTTTCTCTCTCTCTCTCTCTCTCTCTCTCTCTCTTTCTCTCCAATAAAAACGCCCTCAGGTGAGGACTAAAAAAAAATAAAGCCTCAGCGCATTCTCCAAGAGCTCTGTTGGTGGGGATCGCACTTCCCATCTTGAAGGGACTGCCCCTGCACCGCCCTGCACCCCAATCCTGGAGGCGAAGGGCAGTGTGGACAGCCTGAGACATCCAGCCATGGGGTACCCAGGATGTCCTGAGCTGGGGACAGAGGAGCAGAGCAAGGCCAGCTGGCAGCAGGACGTCAGGATAACTCACTAGGGGCATTGAAGGGCGTGGCCACTAGTGTTTTCAATACAGCCACCTGTCACTTGGCAACAAGGAGCTTTCACCTAAACTGATGAAATGATTTGATTTAGAAAAATTTCAAAGAGACAACAAATTGAAGAGTGTGTGGACGCTCACATGCTGGCACCTCC
>PVJC01048862.1:0-12351 GCA_004026665.1 Murina feae | reverse complement strand
TATTGCCAGCAGGCATGTACAGCTGCCAGGCAGCAAGCATCAGGGCCTACTCCTTACTCACCACCATGATCTGGTGATCTGGGAGTAGGCAAGCGGGGGGGGGGGGGGGGCAGCACCCAGCCCCGGCCACAGCTCAAGGGAGAGAACAACACACAGGTGAGGCCAGGAGCCTGAGAAATCAATACAGACGGGTGCCTTCTCCAAGTCTCCATAGTGTGGCTGGCACTATGCCCCCAGGAGACAGACACAGAGACAAACATACACACATACATGGGGCACCTGCTCCGAGCCTCCTATGCAGCTAGGGGCAGGTCCCAGGCAGGGACACACATACTCATACATACACACACACACACATGGAGTGCCTGCTCTGAGGACAGTACAGCTGGGGACAGGCCCCCAGTGGGCACACACAAATACACGCACATGTGTGGGCATACACACACATACACGGCACCTGCTCTGAGTCTCCGCTGCCAGACTGTGGCCATCAGTAGGACATCCACTGAGGGGTCCCGGACTGTGAGAGGGTGCAGGCCGGGCTGAGGGAGCCCCCCCCCAAGTGCACAAATTTTTGTGCATTGGGCCCCTAGTACTATATAAGTAACCATGAACACATTGGCTATCAGTGCATCCCAGGAGTGCATTGTGCCAATATCTCTCATGCATATAGGATGTGAGGATAATCTGAAATTTTAAAAGAAGTAGTTTTTTGTCAAGACATTTTAGTTGGTGCTTGGCACCATAAGTTATCAAAATGCATTATTTCGTGCTCATTTTTAAATGTCTAATTATTTTCTCTTCTGGACTTACAGTCTTAAATGCAGTAAAGTGCTAAAGTTTGACTATATTGATCATAGCCTGCATTAATCTTGCAACATAAGCATTAGATTTCAAAAGACCTCATTTGAATCAAGTACAAAGAACAAGCCCCACACTCTCGGTCACTCCTGAAAAAATGTCTCATGCTTTCAATGTAGGCACTTCAGAAAAATGTAAAGGCCAAACACTCCCTCTTTATCATTGTGATTAGATATGCAAGTGTCAGTGACAATTAGCTCCTAAAATCCTTCAGGATTTATCCTTGAAGCCAAGGGCTTACATCAGCAATTTTAAAGCAGTGTGTCACAGGAATGTTTAAAGCATGCAAACCCTGGCTAGTGTGGCTTAGTTGGTTGGGCATCTGCCCATGCACTAACAGGTCTCCGTCTGGGTTTCTAGTCGGGGCACATGCCTGGGTTGTGGGCTCAATCCCAAGCAGAAGGCATACGGGAGGCAACCAACCTATGTTTCTCTCTCACATCTATTAGTATATGTTCTCTCTCTCTCTCTCTCCCTCCCTTTTTCTTTAAAATCAATACAAAACATACTAATAAATAAAACACAATACACAACTATTTAGTCAGGGGCACTGACTCTTTTCCCCTTCAAATAAAAAAATGACAGCAGCCAAGACAGCAATAACTGTCAAGTATGAATGAATAAAAATTAGACCTATTTTTGTCAGATCAGCAAAAAATATATATTTTGGTGTGCTGCAGAACTTGGTAATTAGTTTATCTGTGTCATGAGATGAAAAAGGTTGAAAATCGCTGGCTTGCATCATGGAGAGAGGGGGGTGAGGAATGTCTCAAGGTGTTAGAACCTACGTTGTTTTAGTGGTTGGGAAGAGAAGGGACTTTGGTTAATGTGACAGAAGGACATTCTGGACTCTTGGTAAAATCAGGCTGGGCAATGTTCACAGGAAGTGCTATGTCTCACTTTCATTCATGTTAATTCAGAGAGAGGCATTTAGGGACTTATGGTAGAATTTAAAACATTCTTAAGCTTCCATCAATGTAAATGGATTCAGACATAGAGAAGAAAATGAAAAGTCAGAGAGAAAAAAACATGTTCTGAAATCACTCAAAATTCTGATTCAGTGACATGGCCACAGTATCCTTTTCTGAATGTGACTTATTCTGAAAATAAGATGTATTTTCTCTGTCAAGGCACTACAGGAGGATTGTTTTCTGCACAGGAAATGATCCAAGGTTGAAAGTTTTTCATATAATCATTTGCTGTTAAAAACAGCAGCAGCAGCAGCAGCAACAACAACAACAGTTTAATGTTTTGGAATATCTTTTAAGTAGATATGAACTACAGTTAGTGACTTATTAAGTGCTTCACCTTTATGCGGTAAAATATTATCACAAATGAGTCTCTCAGATAGTTAGACTCTTGATCCTAGTTTGACATTTTAAAATAGGATTTCCATAGCTGGCCAGCATGGCTCAGTGGTGGAGCATAGACCACTGAACCAGGAGATCATAGTTCATGGTTTGAGTCCTGGTCAGGGCACATGCCCATGTTGTGGGCTCAATCCCAGTAGGGGACATGCAGGAGGCACCTGATCAATGATTCTCTCCAATCAGTAATGTTTCTGTCTCTCTCTTTCTCTCTCTCCCTTCTTCTCTGAAATATATATATGACAGGATTCCCATGAAGATCATCATTAATTAGTTCAAGGAAGCAATGGCCCAAACCTTAAGGAAAACAGTTTCATTGGGTGATAAGCCTGTTCTCTGATATTCTTTCTAAATGTGTTTTCCAAATGTTATGATTGTAAAATCCTTCAATATTTCTCATCATGAATAGAATTAATTACTCTGTCCCTTTTGGAGCTGAGGTTAAGTCAGTTAAGTGTGGTAGAAGAATGGTTAGTCTTTCCCCATGTGGTCATGCTATTGAGACTGTACTCAGGCCAAGCCCTGTCTATAATATCAGGAATGAAGTGAGTTTGTCTTTGGTGCTTCTTCTCTGATTACTTTCATCTTCCTTCCTCTACCTTTACAATCTACAAAAACACCTGGCTTATACCTGCCCGGCCTTTAGAATAATCAGCAGAGACAGTGTGAGTGGTTGCTGTAACTATAAGCAGTTCTTTTCATTATATTGTGAACATGCAGAGTCTACCTTTCCTTCTCCTTGTCTGGAAATGTCTTATTTCTGTCTAAATTGGGATTTTTGGCTTGACATCAAAGAAAGTAAAAATTAAGGGTATTTCCTGAATAGGACGCTCATCTTTCTATCTAGTTCTATGTTTCTCCCATAAAAGAGATATTGCAAAGCTGTAATAAATGGGCTGAATGTTTCATCTCTGTGATAATCCTTGTGAGAAAGTAATACCCTGACTTCAGTTTCCAGAATATAGTTTTACTGCCCGAGCAGCTGTTTTATAATAAACAACTTATTGGAGTTAAGTAGATTTTTAGTCTACTTTCTTTAACTGGTACACTTTAGAGGATTGTTCATTTGGGAATTTATTATTAAGAAATAAGAGTTTTCAAATTCTGATTTCTTGGAGAAATTCTATAGGAACCCTCTGGGAATCTCTCATTGGTCTACATTCACCTGGCTGTAACTACCTCCAGAGATTAATGGCTCTCTTCATTTCCACATTCCAAAAATCTTTTGCTAGTTCCCCTCCTAAGAAGTGGATTCCAGGAAATATTGCTCCAAGTCTCAGCAAGAGTGACAGGGGTTCTAGGCTAACAGGAGTCAATCAATTAACATTCAAAAAAATGGCAGTGCTGCTGTCAAAACTCCCCCAGCAGCTACTGCACATTCTAGCAAATATACAACAGGAAGGCTCTAGCTCCTTCTACACTATGCCCAATCCAACTCCCATCATGCTCTATGGGTGTGGCCACACTCACATACAGAATACTGGGATCCCAGCTCTCTCTTTGGCAGCCCCTCAAGGGTGGTATTGGAGAGGATTCCTTGGTGAGGAGGAAAGGCTATCTTTTAAACCTTTGAAGCGGGAGCCAGGTCGAAAATACCAGATCAGCATTTCCATGTATGTATACTTTATGTCTTGTGTATTTCAGTTTGTCCAAACTTAAGCACAGATCCTGGCACTTGGAAGGCACCCAGCACATTTTATGAAATAACCAGATGAATGAAAGAGTGAGTTCCCTTGGCACCTCTTACCGTGCTTACCAAAAGCAGTTAGTGTCTGCTTTTTCGACATTTGATAGTTAGCCTGTGTTTTTTTTTTTCTTTCCTCAATGGCTATCCTGTTTTCCTTGGCTTCCCTGGTTATCCTCCCCGCCCTCTGTGTTCATTACTTGCATCTCACCCTGTGCTCATCACTGATTACAGATGCCATCAGTGAAGTCGGAGGAACTTAACCACAACTTCTTTAATAATTAGATCTTAAAGGAATGAAAATAGGGCCCAGGTGAAAACCAAAGTATGTCCACTACGTTAGCTCCGCAACCCCTGTGCAAGGCTTTCCTGCTGCCAGGTTCCGCTGTTAGGCAGGCTGCATTCTTCATCTTGATTTTGGGGAAAGTTGTGAAGAATGAACTTACTGGCTGAATGGCCTCGTTGAAAATAGGGCAGCATTGCAAACATGTGGCCACCAATTGTATCTTCTAACATCTTCCCCTGCTGTTATTAGCAAACTTTCTAGTGTTTAAAGCAGGGCTGGTTAAGGGTTAGAAGACCCTCTCCCCTACGCAGGTTATTGGTCTTAGTGATCCTCACTTTGCCACCATCAGCATCTGTGCTGAAGTGCTCCTTCCGAATACACGTTCTTCTCCAACACGTGCTCTTGGTCCCTGTGCTATAATTACAGAATCTCTGTGCCTGGAAACCCTGTACCCTATCATATCTCTGTTTGCTGCTATGTATGTGATTATGGATTAGTTCACCTAAGCTGTATGAGGATCGTGTCCGTCAAAAATGCCACCTTAGCTGGATTGTTATGAAGGGGAAAGGAGATATTTGAAATATCTAACCCACTGTGAAATACAGGGTAGAAATTCAATTTCTGATAGCAAATTTTTACCCCCGTCAATGGCAACCTACTGCTCCCACAGGGTTATTGATAGTCCAAAAGAAAACATGTCATTGTATCATTATTCTCACTGAGCAGATCCTATTTTTCCTTAGAAACATTCTGGATCTTCCCACTCCTTTTGTCACTTCTTTCTCTCAGGGCCTCATCACTGTCCCATGGACTTGTGTAATATTTCTCCCTTCTCCCAGGCTTTCCTGACTTGAGCTCATTTCCCACAATGCTGGTAGAACTTGCTCCTAAAATAAGCTTCATTAGCACACTTCCTTGCATTAAGCCTTTTGACTGGCTCCCTATTGCCTAGTTAAGTGGCTTTATTTTTTTTAAGTCTCCCCAAAGCCTTTTATTTGGTAATATGAATCATGCATCTCTAAGATGGGGACAGATGTGGCAGTTTTACTAAAGTATTTTTCCACTGAAAACTTCTGTTTAAGAGAACACTTAGGAAACCATTACAGAAGAACACACAGGGTAAGTCAAAACTTCTCAGTAAGTCAGACTTCTCAGCACAAGCACACAAAATCTGCTAGGAATCCCTCTCTTCAAATTCAGCTTCTCTTTGTTTTGTACTCACTTTTTATTCCAAACCTACTGTTCTCAAATGACACTCCTTATCGTTTTTTCCCTCCTTTACAGATAATGTCATTGTTCTCTGAAACACACAATCCAAATGTCCTGCCATATTTCATATATTACTCAATCTGCTCAACTTGGTGACCCGCTGATTCTTTAAGAAATAGTTTGAATGTTATTTTTTCTGAAGCTCATTCATTCTTCAATCTCCTGAGCAATGTGGGTACTTTGGGAGTTTATAAGGAAGGGTGAACTGTGTCATACCACTCATAACTTTATCATAGTGCTATGTGAAACTGACTGCCTTATTAAAAATAAACTCCATATGGGCAGGCATATTCAGGCTTCATTCTTATGTAGTGCCTTTTCTAATTCACTGTCTAATATACATAGTGTGTAATTAATGTCTACTAAAATATTTTTTAAAATTTCAATAGTTTGAATGACATGTCATGAACACACACACACACACACACACAGCTCACCATGTGGTGTGGTTAATGACTTTTATCTTTAGGAAAGCAAGCGATTATTTCCCATGGCCACTAATCTTTGGAAATCCCTAATTTCTGTGTTCCCAATCATACACATGTTATAAACTGTACTCTTTGGGGACCAAAATCTCTCCAAACTCACTATAGAATATTCTGCTTTAAGGACATGACTCATATCCTGTGCCAAAGTCAATGGGAAAGCATTCAGATTGACACTTAAGATTCCTCTCGAGCTTCTCCCTGGGCAGCTCCTATGTACAAATGCAAGAGGAACCTCAGATCACTTCTTCAAAAACCCAGTTTGTCATCATTCCTTGATGATCCTCAAACCAGTGCCCACTCCTCTCTCAGACTGACACTTGATAATTGTTTCAATAGGAGAGCAGCTGCTTTGCATTATGTGCCTCTTTATGAACAGCATCCAGGTACTGCCATTCCAATTGTTTTATGAATGTGCGTGAGAAATGACAGGTTGCCAAAGAGGCACCACATGATGATTTGAAACAACACCCCAGACATAAAAAGAAAGAATCCCTCACAGATTGCAGTGTGTACAATTTGGGCTGTTTTGCACATCCTCTGCAGCTGTGCATTCATGATGCTATATTTAAGCAAAAATCTGTACAAGAATGAATCACTCTAGGAGCTGGGAGCTTGGCGGTCATTTTAAGGATTTGGCTGCAGTGGTTGCCAAGATTTTCTATCCAGGGTGAACCCTGCCTGTCTTATAATCAACTGGAAGGAGGATCTGACTGCTTGCTGGAACTTAATCCTTTCACATATTTTAAGCCTTCTTCAAATTTAGCAAACCTTCATTATTTTCTTTATGAAAGGGATTACTGTCACTCTCTGCTGATTGTTTTAGAGTCACAGCTGTCATAAAGTTGGGATGTTTAACAGTCATGCAAAGAGAAAATTTTGAGAAGGTAGATGTGTCAACCCAATACTTCTTTTTTATGCTCCTCCTTCTTCATTCTAAGGAAATTAATACTTAAACTGTAATTAATGGGAAGAGGCTTACTCAGTTGAAATGTAGGAGACCAATTGCTTATCAGCAGGATGCAAATCCAAGTTTAAGAGGCACCACCAATTTCTCATTGTCAGATAGAAGCAATACTTAAAACAAACTTTGCCTAACAAAGAAAGAAAAGAAAATATTCCATGAATTCATTTACTGATGAAGAAATATGAAACATAGATTAACGAGGGAAAAAATTCTTTCAAAGATACTTAAAAGCAGCATTTTTAGTAAGTCTTCTATTTAGAGCTCAGGGAAATGTCTGGAATAGGAGAAGTAAAATTACATTAGCTAATCTCACAATGCTTGATCTTCTCAAATAAGTTATTATAGTGAGCCAACAGAATTCAGGAGATTCATTAACACCTTCTCTGAAAAGCACTATCATCTTTTTCCAGAAACCTGTGAAGCTTAGATTTGTCCAAATCTGTTTGCCAATTATCCACATCAAATATTTGTATATTCCTAAAAATAGAGATGGTGATTACATTTCATATCTTTCTTATACATGTTGAGTATTTTAGCATATTTTTAAAATTCCATCCAAACCATTTCCCAAAATTCACCTCAAATTTGGAACAACATCTTATCTCTAATTTGTTTGTTTGTTCTTTCAGTTCCAGTTGGAATCTTAAGAGTATTCTTTCCATGAAATTTTTCATCACCACTTTGATTCATAATCACCTAGTTTACAGGAAGTTGATCTGTGCTAGAATTATGCTTCTGTAAAGTTTCTTCCTCATAATTTGTTTCTTTTGTAAAATAAACTATTTTATATTAGGACTAGAGGCCCAGTGCATAAAAATTCATGCACTCAAGCAGGGGGAGGGGACGGTCCTTCAGTCTGGCCTGTGTCCTCTTGTAGTCCGAGCCCTCAGGGGTTGTCCAACTGGGGAGTGGACCTAAACCATAGTCTGGCCTCCCTCTGTGGGAGGCAACCAGCGGATGAATCAGTGGCTGGCCCCATCCCCCCAATAGTCCCTCCACCACCCCTTGTTGCCACAGTTCTCATCACCATCCCCTCCCTCTGCTAGTTGGCATGTGCCTTGGCTGACCTGCTTGCTGGTCCCACCCTCCCCCCTCCCCCCGCTGACCTGTCATTCTGCCATTCAGTTGACTTGCATTATGCTTTTATTATATAGGAGATAGTTTTGGATTTACAGAAAAGCTGTGAAGATAGTAAAGAGAGTCTCCATGTATTCCCTTCCCAGTTACCCCTAAACTTAGCATCTTATATACAGTCTATTGATCAAATTTAATAAGCTAATTTTGAAGCATTATTATTAAACAAACTTCATATTTTATTCAGATCATCTTTTTTTTTTTTAACTAATGCCTTTTTTCTGTTCCAAGACCTCATCCAGGATATCACATTGCATTTGGTTATCCTGTCTCTAACTTCATCTAGAGAGTGACCATTTCTCAGAAATGCCTTGTTTTTATGACCTTGACAATTTTTGAGGAATACCTAATCAAATGTTTTGAAGAATATCCTTTAACTGGGTTTTATCTGTGTGTTTTTTGTTTGTTCGTTTGATTTTTTCATGGTTAGACTGGGGTTATAGGTTTTGGTGAGGAAGATCACAAGGGTAAAAGGCTATTCCATCACATCATGTTGAAGGTATATGTCATCAATATGTTTTATCCCTGTTGATGCTGACTGTGATCACATGGCTGAGTAGCATTTGTAGGGTGTCTTTATCATCAAGTTCCTCTCCCTGCCACCTTCTCCAATACTATCTCTGCAGAAGGAAATCACTAGGTGCAGCCCACACTTAAGGAATGAGGAGCTACGCTCTGTCTCCTTGAGGGTGTGAAAGCTACATAATTTCTTTGAAATGTGAAATTTATCTGTGCTAGAGATTTGTTTATTCTCCCCATTAATTCATTTTGAACATATTCTGCATGATACTATAGTGGTGGAATTGACACTATGAATTTGTGGAAATTCATAAAACTTTACAGCACAAAGTTAATTGTAATCTTAAAGTATACAATTAAAAAATAATTCAGAAGGCTAGGGGAGTCTAGGATGGAGTAAATACTGTGATAACAAAGCAACATACATGTATACTGGAATTGAACAATCAAATAAGTGGATGACTGATGTTAGGAGTCAGGTTTCTCACTGTGGGAGTAGGAGGTAACAAACAATGGAAGAAGGCTAGAATATCCCATATCGTAGTGATTTAGAGCTGGGGAAAATATGAACTTATAGTTATCCTACTATAGATACAACTGGGTACATTTTTAAAGAGATATTCATAGATATGTGTATACACACAGTTAGTAGACACAAATATTTCTTGCTTTGTCTGCTAAAAGGGGTTATAAAAATGACATTTGTCACAGTTCTTGGTTTCTAGTACCATTTCCTAATAGAAGAACCAGGTCTCCAAGCAGAAAGGGATGATTTTAATGTTAGGTAGGAGATGATCCTGGGATGAACCTGGGCTACCTTTTAGTGCCAGCAAGTAAGAAAGTGCTCAAAACAAAATCACTGAAATGGGAGAGTATGAAAGATGGGAGTGATCACTCAGAAGCCTACTAAAAGAGCTCTCCATGGCTAAAGCTGAAAACTATGCACCCACTAAAATTAGCTCTTTTCAGTGTCTAAATAACAAGTTATTTCTTTATAATTTTGGGAGCAATATTTTCAAAGAATATAGAATTCATTGTAGAGAGACCAAATTAATTTGCTAAAATTCATTTATACATATAAAATGTCACTTTTGAATATTTATAATTCCCACTCATAGGTTTCTAGATAAGCTCTGAAACAGTTGCTATGACTTGCTTTGATTTTTACAAATGATTAAATAGCATATTTGGTGTTATATGATTACTTATTCTAAAAGTAACGAGGTAGCTTTGGGCTATGATTATCTAGTGTCACAAATGATCAATTCTGTTATTTATGTGAAAATTTCTGTTTGAATGTTTGTTTGATGTTGAGTAGATAACATGATTAAAAACTAAGTGAAATTTAAAACAACCAAGCAGAAACTACTTGTGTTAAACTTGGATGGACTCAGTTGGACATCCTAAAATAATCAATACTGTCCCTAAGTGACAGTATGAAGGAGTAGTTAGTAGGAGGGGTGTGATGGGGTAAGTCACTGGCCTTATCAGCGTTCAAAGCACCTTCTCAAGCACAGAGCACTCCTCCCATTCTTTAATTCGGACAATCATATTTTTAAAAATCTTATATGAAGTATTAAGCAAATGCTCTTGAAACAGCTCCCCTATCATCCTGTCCAAAACCACATTGAACTTCCTAAATCCCTTGGTTTCAGAAATCCTGGAAACATCACTGATGTTGATATCCATATCTCTGTGTGTATACAGAATGTTTGACTAAAACAATAATAAACTCACTACTGTGAACAAAGATGTTAATACATTTAATCCAAATGTTAAGCTAACATCACAGCTCCTTGAATACTTGAATTAGCATGATGTCAGTCCCCTATCAAGTTCTTCCTTCCTTTTCTAGGATAATGCTACTCCTTTAAAATTCAATTAAGGTTGTGTTCGCACTTTGCTGTGTGCCTTTTTAGAGTTGAGAACAGAAAAATTATCATTCTATGCCCTTATCTTAGAGAAATGCCTCAAAACTGTGGAGGTCAAGTAATGAGATGCTGATATAGAGATAGTCTAGTAGCTGAATCATTGTTGTGGGTGAAATTGCACAAGGGCAATGTGGATCTCAACTATCTTTCAATTATAATTAGACAATCATCTACTGTTTGTGACATTGATTCCTCTAAAGTACTTAGTGATACCTGAGGTTCTAAGTTGGCTTTAATTTTTTGGAGTCTGAATAAAATGTTCCATTCCTGATTTATTGCATAAAATATCCTTTGCCATATCTATTGATTGATCTCATGTAAATTAGACTTGTCTCTTACTAAGCTGAGAGAGCAATGAGTTTAGGGATTCTGTGTCTTCCAGAACCTGACATAATGCCTGGCATATACTAGTGGGTTAAGAAGTGTGTGTTGAACTTACTTAGTTTCTTCGGGCATGTTAGATTTAACATTTAAAAGTCAGGATGCTTGATAACTTCTCTTTGCTCTGTCTTTGAGTTATACTTCTTCTCGGCAAAGTGGAGAAAAGTCAGAGTATAAATGTATGTCATCTTTACCAGAACTATGATAAGTACATGAATTGATTTCTTATCTTCTGAGTGACATCAAAATATAAGCAAGGAAGAAGAAACTAGGAGTAATGAGATGTAGGTTGAAAATATAAATGGTTTCCTAGACAACTGGGGGTATAGGACTAGCAGTTACTGTAAATCAACTCAACAATTATAAGTGATTCCAATCTGGGTAGCATAACATCACTGAATCTGTCCTGAGAGGTCTCGCGTCTTATTTTTTTATGCAGAAAGGATGGTTTTGCTGCTGTAAGAGTTGACCAGGTAAGAAATCTTATATATTTACCTTCACAATCAGACTTCCCATCACACATACTTCCTGGGGAATAGTAAACTATACTAACACAATTTGGCCCTGTACTTTGTAGATAGTGAAAAGTTTCCCTCCCATCACTCACAGACATGCAAGTTTATGTATTGTAAACATTTCCCAGTATCATCTCACACCTGGACGTTTTTGAAGCTTCCTGAATATGCCTGACCCTTTTCTGATTCATTTCTGCACATGGCTGTAAAAACTTACTTCTAAAAACACAGCTTTTACAAAGGGTGGTCCTGCTTTAAACACACACGCACACACAAACACACACACATCGGTCATCCTCTACTGCCTAAAGAGCAAAGCTAACCTGCTCAGTCTGACACTTTGAGGTTATGCAGATCTTGGTTTAAATTCTGACTCTGCATTTATTAGATGGTCTGGAGTAAGTAAAGTCACTTCACCAGACTCAGTGTCCTCATCAATAAAATGAAAAGAATTAATTCCCACCTCTCAGAATTGTTAAAAAATTCACTAGGTAATAATTTTTAAAAGTTTATCCAGATGTATTCAAATCATGGCTCAGTATCTGACACATAACAAATTTCCAATAAACTGCCCTGACTGGTTTGGCTCAGTGGATAGAGCGTCGGCCTGTGGACTGAAAAGTCCCAGGTTCGATTCCTGTCAAGGGCATGCACCTTGGTTGCAGGCACATCCCCAGTAGGGGGTGTGCAGAAGGCAGCTGATCGATGTTCCTCTCTCATCAATGTTTCTAACTCTCTATCCTCTCCCTTCCTCTCTGTAAAAAAATCAATAAAATATATTTTAAAAAATTCCCAATAAACTATAATTTCTATTTAAAAAATTAATACTATTATTCTGCAGCCTCACTCAAACATTTGTTTTTGACCTATCACTTACTGTTACCTTTTATGAATATACTAGGGGCCCGGTGCACAAAAATTTGTGCACTCGGGGTAGAGGGAGTCCCTCAGC
>PVJC01048861.1:0-12385 GCA_004026665.1 Murina feae | reverse complement strand
GCGCCCTGGTTGGGGCGCCTGCAGGCTGTTTCTCTCTGTCTCTACCCGATCCTCCCACTCTCTCTAAGAATCAATGGAAAAATATCCTTCGGGGAGGAGTGAACGTAATAATAATAAATCGGGTGAGAATCAGTCCTACTGAGCGGAAAAGGGAAGCGGTAAGCCGGGTGGTCTGCCTCCTACGCCCAGCAACCTCGTCTCAGACCAGGACCCAGGCTGCACACGCCCACCTGCCCCTCGCCCTCCTCGGCCCACCCAGGCTCCCTTCCTCCCTCCTCACCACCTCGTTCAAGACCGACATGCAAGGTGTCGACCCCTGATCGCCTCTTTCCTTTCTGTCTCCTGCTGTCTTCTCTCAGATCCCTCTTTCTTTCTTTTAAACATATTTTTATTGATGTCAGAAAGGAAGGACAGGGAGAGAGAGAGAGAGAAACATCCGTGATGAGAGAGAATCATGGATCGATCGGCTGCCTCCTACACGCCCCCCACTGGGGACGGAGCCCACAACCCGGGCCTGTGCCTTGAGCGGGAATCAAACCCTGACCTCCTGGCCTACAGGTCGATGCTCAAACCCTGAGCCACACGCTTCCCTGTTTCTTTAAATTGTTAACCAGCATTGTCTGCCTCTCCTCCTAGCATGCATGTCCCACACTCACCCTCATCAGATAACCAGGAGTCCATGAAGAAAAAGCAATTTCTGTCCTGGCCAGTGTGGCTCAGTGGATAGAGCATAAGCCTGTGGACTGAAGGGTCCCAGGTTTGATTCCCGGTCAGGGCACAGGCCCGGGTTGTGGGCTCGATCCCCAGTGTGGGGCGTGCAGGAGGCAGCTGATCAGCGATTCTCTCTCACCATTGATGTCTCTCTCTCTCTCTCCCTCTCCCTTCCTCTCTGACATCAATTTTTAAAAAAATATTTTAAAAAAAGAAAAGAAAAAGCCATTTTTCCATCTTCATTAAACTCCAAAAAGCATCACTTCTCATTTGCTCTCTCACTTTAAAACGGCAGTCACACTTCAACAGCTTATTATCAGGAGAAGCCATGTGCAGGCAGATTCCCAGGAGAAACAGAACACAGCGGATTGTGATGGAATGTTATCTATCTACACTAATAAAAGAGTAACATGCAAATTGGTGTCACCCCGCTACGCCCACCAGCCCGTCAGGATGAGTATGCAAATTAACCCAACAAAGATGGCAGTCAATTTGCATTTGCAGGCGCTGCGTGAAGGCCAAAGAGGCTTGCCTACCCCGTTGCGGCCAGAGTGAAGCTTGGGTCCCGGGGGCCAGAGGAAACCCAGTGCTGGCAGCCGGGGGAAGGAAGGCCTATTGCACAAACCCCATTGTGCAACGGTCCTCTTGTCCATATATAAAAGGCTAACACGCAAAGTGTCCCCACAGGAGTTCGACCAGGAGTTCACTCGCTGGCTATGACATGCGGTGACCACCAGGGGACGGTGCGGAATGAAGGAAGGCTCCGGCCAGCAGCCGGAAGGCCCTGGTCAGCCCTGATGGCCGATGGCGGGCCTTGGGGCTGCTGGGTGCTGGGCCTGCGGGTTTGTGCCTCCGATCCGACCCCTAGCAGCCCCAGAACCAAGGTGGCAGGGCTTGGGCTGCTGGGCGACGGTCTCCCTGTGTGTTTGCGTCTTCCGTCTGGCCCCCAGCAGCCCCAAGCACTGCCTGGCCACTATGGGCATCACCATCTTTGTCGGGTTAATTTGCATTCTCATCCTGATCGGCTGGTGGGTGTAGCAGAGCGATGACCAGTTTGCATGTTTCTCTTTTATTGGTGTAGATAACAGGAGAGTGTAAACATTAAGTGACGAAGTTTTTTAAAAATATACTTTATTGATTTTTTACAGAGAGGAAGGGAGAGGGAGAGAGAGTGAGAAACATCGATGAGAGAGAAACATCGATCGGCTGCCTCCTGCACACCTCCCGCTGGGGATGTGCCCGCAACCAAGGTCCATGCCCCTGACTGGAATCGAACCTGAGACCCTTGAGTCCCCAGGCCGACGCTCTATCCACTGAGCCACACCGGTCAGGGCAAGTGATGATGTTTTTACCAGAACGTTTCTTACCCTACCGTTATATTGTTTGGGCCGGAAAGATTCGTTGTGGCCGAGTGCGGCCCGCGGGCCGTGAGTTTGACATGCTTGTGCCATGAGGTTTGTATCCAAGAAGGAGAAGAATAGATTTCACGTTCCCAGCTCGGCCCTCGAACCCTGGGGCTCCCCGAGGAGTCTGCCTTCAGGGCTTGCCTGGGTGTTCGTCTCCCAGAGGACGGAGAGGATGCGGACACACACACAGAGATTTACTGTAAGAAACCGGCTCCTGATAAACATCACAGGATCTCACTCACATGTGGGGTAAAAGGATCAACATGATTTGATGACCAAGAATAGATCAGGAGACAAACAGCCGGGGAGGGAGGGGACTGGAGAGCAACCAGAGGGCTTGGCCGGGGTGGGAATGGCTGGGGGGTGGGAGGTCCATTGGGGGAAAAGGAGACACATGTGAAACCTTAGACAATTAAATCAATTTAAAAAAAGAAACGGGAGGCTGGCCACCCCAGCCCTGCCGGGTGGGCTGCGGGCGGTGGGCCCAGTCCGAGGCCGGAGCCCAGGCAGGAAAAGGGTGGCCCGCTGGACGGCTGGAGGCTTTCCTGGGAAAATCTCACTCAGGGAGACGGTCAGGGTTTCGTTTTAGTCACATCTCCAACGGCCTGAGGGAGGCCCACCCCCGTGATGGATGGCCAAGCCCGCCGACTTTTAAATTTTTTAAAAAATATATTTTATTGATTTTTCACAGAGAGGAACGGAGAGGGATAGAGAGTGAGAAACATCGATGAGAGAGAAACATCGATCAGCTGCCTCCTGCACGCCCCCCACTGGGGATGTGCCCGCAACCAAGGTCCATGCCCTTGACCGGACTCGAACCCAGGACTCTTCAGTCCACAGGCCGATGCTCTACCCACTGAGCCAAACCAGTCGGGGATAAAAAAAAATTTTATTTATTTTTTAAATAAATCCTCACCCAGCGATATTCTTCCATTGATCTAGAGAGAGAGAGGGACACATGGATGGGTTGCCTTCTGCACGCGCCTCGACCAGGGTTCAGGCCGGCGAGGAGCCTGCCACCGAGGTCCGTGCTCTTGACCGGAATCGAACCCGGGACCCTTCAGCCCACAGGCCGATGCTCTATCCACAGAGCCACACCGGCCGGGGCCTGATTGAAATATTCAGGTTTCGGCTAAAGAAACACAGGATAGTGGCCGAGCTGTGGGGCCCAGACAAGTTCACACATAGAATTCACCACCACAGCCGCCTCCTGGGACAAGTCTGAGTCCCCACACGTGGGTGTTGGCGGAGCCAAGAGGAATAATATCTGGTAGAATGTGATGGAGCGACTAAGACCACAGGCGTCGCCCTGACCGGTGTGGCTCAGTGGATAGAGCGTCGGCCTGCGGACTGAAGGGTCCCGGGTTCGATTCTGGTCAAGGGCATGGACCTTGGTTGCGGGCATATCCCCAGTAGGAGGTGTGCAGGAGGCAGCTGATCGATGTTTCTCTCTTATCGATGTTTCTAGCTCTCTCTTCCTCTCCCTTCCTCTCTGTAAGAAATCAATAAAATATATTTTTAAAAAAATAAAAAATAAAATAAAAACCACAGGTTTTGAGGGGGTAAATGGTGACGGAAGAAAAAAAAACAAATTTTAAATTTTAAAAATGTGATAAAAATAAAATAAAAATTCACAAGTCAGTGGTACCAAAAGCCGCCGATGAAATAGGACGTCAGGAGGGGAAGCAGGACAGAAGCTCATGTGACCATGGAGATGGACCACGGCAAACTCCAGGACGCGATTCTGTCCGACCCCATAAACCACACGCAGCCACTCCTCCACACGCCGGAGAGCACTGTCGCCTCAAGTATCCCCCGTGATGCTTTAAATATATATTTACTAGGGGCCCGGTGCACGAAATTCATGCACGGGTAGGCGGGGGTGCGGGTGGGGCTGCGGGTGGGGGAGGGGGAGGGCAGGCGGGGAGGTCCCTCAGCTGGACCTGCACTTGATCCAATTCGGGAGCACTCAGGAGATGTGCTGCTGATGGCTGGGACCCACTCCACATGGTTCTCTGCTCTCTGCCGGGCCTGTCTGCTCCACACTTCGGAGATGGGCAAGCAGGCGCTGCTGGGCGCCGCCTGTGGGGTCCTCGATGGCTCATGCCCCCTCATCCCCTCATGGGCAGCCATGGCCCCAGCTCAGCCTAGACCAGGGCAGCGGCTGGGGATTCCCGGGAGGGGGAGTCTGTCTAGCCACGACCCCTGATTCCCAGGTCCCCGCACGCCTCGGACCCCAGCGGCAGCAGTGCCAGCCGACCCCGGGCTCCCAGCTGCTGGGGTGCGGGGCCCACCTGCCCTGCAGGCCGGGTCACCATGCGCCTCGGACCCCACTGCCACTACCGCCACTGCCCGCACCATACCCGCCACCGCCAGCCCTGCCCACGCTGCTGCCCGCGTCCATCTTGGCTGGATTAATTTACATACAGCCGCTCTGATAGGCTGGTGGGCGTGGCTTTGGCTGGTGGGCGTGGCTTAGGCATCCCGGAGAAACGGTTAATTTCAATATTGCGCTTTTATTAGAGTAGATTGATGTCAGAGAGGAAGGGAGAGGGAGAGAGAGAGAGAGAGAAACATCCGTGATGAGAGAGAATCACGGATCGGCTGCCTCCTGCACGCCCCTGCACTGGGGATCGAGTCTGCAACCCGGGCCTGGGCCCTTGACCAGAATCGAACCTGGGACCCTTCGGCCCACAGGCTGACACTCTATCCACTGAGCCACACTGGCCAGGGCAGGAAGAAGCTGTCTGTGCTAATTCAGGGAAAACCAGTATCCTTGCAAACATCGTGTGCTGCTCGGTTTTGCTTTCCTGCAGCTTACTGTGGCTTAGTCGGGTTTTATAAATGCGTTCTGTTTGCTTCCTTTGTATTTATTGCTAAATTTTCCTCTTTCGGGGGTTATTAACATATTCCCCCTTTCCATTTTCATACTCATGTTTTACAGGGAAATTACAGCTTTCTGAAACTTCGTTCTGCCGCTGGTTTTCGAAATTGCACTGTGAGTAGCTTTCAAGCGACTCTATTTCCCACGAATCGTGTCAAATTACTATTCTCGTGCCTTTTTCTTTTCTTAAAAATTGTTATTGATTTCAGAAAAGAAGGGGGAGGGAGAGAGAGAGAGAAGCATCTGTGATGAGAGAGAATCGTTGATCAGCCGCCTCCTGCGCGCCCCCCACTGGGGATGGAGCCCCCAACCAGGGCCTGGGCCCCGACCGGCAATCGAACCCTGACCTCCTGGTTCCTAGGTCGACGCTCACCGCTGAGCCACACTCCCTGGGCCTGAGTCTGGTTTTCTAAAAAGAGTTACTTCTATGATAAATTTTTCAAAAACGTCAAGGTGTTTGGTGCTACTCAGGTCTTTCTCTTCCTCGTAAACAAATTTTTTTAAATATATTTTATTGATTTTCACCGAGAGGAAGAGAGAAGGATAGAGAGTTAGAAACATCAGTGAGAGAGAAACATTGATCAGCTGCCTCCTGCACACCCCCCACTGGAGATGTGCCCACAACCAAGGTACATGGCCTTGACCAGAATCGAACCCGGGACCCTTCAGTCCACAGGCCGATGCTCTACCCACTGAGCCACACCAGTTAGGGCTCGTAAACTAATTTTAGTTCATGATAATTTCCTCAAAGATCACGTGTTTTGCCAAACTCATCAAATTTATTGCCGTGAGCTTCCATTCGGCAACCCCATCGTTTTATAACCCCATCTGCATGGCGATAGCCATTTTATTTGTTTATTTGTGTTTATCTTTGAAATATGTTATTAGACCCTAAAATTTAGAAAGGTTGTATTCTTTCGATTATTCAAGTTTTTGTTGGTTTTTTTTTTTGGTTTGGTTCTTACTCCCTCCCCCACCCCCCACCCCCCGCAAAGATTCAGCTCCTGCATGGATACAGTGCACTCCAAATCAGTTCCTAATTCATTAAAAGCTGTGTTGCTATTAATCCCTTGCTTCTCTCTCCATGTTTATTTAATTATGCATCCTGACTTCTTGTACCTTGTACCGATGTCAATCACTTTAATTCCTTTTTATTTAATAATAAATACGTTGAATGTTCTAATTTTTAAATGACTTCAGCTCTGCCATATGTTTTGATTTAATTGTGCTGTGTGTTGTCATTTCCAAAGTGGTTCCATTATATTACAAATGCTATTAAATCATGACAAACATGTTTTGGGGCAAAAATTACCAACACAAAGAGATGCTAGTGTTAATGTTTTAAATAAAAATAGTGTGTTACAACCTAGCACCTACAGACTCATTGTACTTTTTATATACTTATATAAAAACTAGAGGCCCGGTGCACAAAATTTGTGCACTGGGGGTGGGGTGTCCCTCAACCCAGCCTGCACCGTCTCCAATCTGGGAACCCTTAGGGGATGTCTGACTGCCAGGTTAGGCCCGATCCCTGTGGGGCCTAAACAAGCAGTCGGACATCCCTCTCACAATCTAGTACTGCTAGCTTCCAACCACTGACCTGCCTGCCAGCCTGATCACCCCTAACCATTCCCCTGCCAGCCCAATCACCCCCAACTGCCCTCCCCTGCTGGCCTGGTCATTCCTAACTGCCTTCCCCTGCAGGCCATCTTGTGCTAACCATCTTGCGGTGTCCATCTTTTGACCACATGGGGACGGCCATCTTGTGCGAGGGCATGATGGTCAATTTGCATATTACCTCTTTATTGTATAGGGTATTTATACTTTTTATATATAACTAGAGGCCCGGTGCACAAATTCATGCATGGTTGGGGGGTCCCTCCCATTGGCCCGCGCCCTCTCACAATCCGGGACCCTCGGTGAATGTTGGAGAGCCGGTTTCGAACCCGATCCCGCAGGCCAGGCCGAGGGACCCCACTGGTGCACAAATTCATGCACCGAGCCTCCAGCAAACACATATTTTAAAAAATTAAAAAGACTGAACCCCCCACCCGTGTCCCTCCCAGCAGGCAAGCATGTCTCCAACCTGCACCCAGAGCACTGCCCCCCCCCCCAGGTACATATTATAAATGCTATTAAATCATTACAAACATGTTTTGGGGCAAAAATTACCAACATGAATAGATGCTAGTGATAATGTTTTAAATAAAAATAGTGTGTTACAACCTAGCAGCTACAGACTCATTATACTTTTTATATACTTATATAAAAACTAGAGGCCCGGTGCACAAAATTTGTGCACTGGGGGTGGGGTGTCCCTCAGCCCAGCCTGCACCGTCTCCAATCTGGGAACCCTCGGGGGATGTCCGACTGCCAGTGTAGGCCCCATCAGGCGGTCGGACATTCCTCTCACAACCTGGACCTGTTGTCTTCCAACTGGTCAAGGGCAAGGCTGTGAGCAGAGAGCAAGGAGGCCCTGAACGATGACCGTCTACCTGAGGCACGTGTGCCGGGTGCCGCCTGCCGTGTCGGCTTCCACCCACTTTATTCCCCCGGATTTCTCTAATCACGTGCGGCTCTTCCTTAATGAGCTGCCTACCGCCTCGGAGTACAGAGGGAGACTATTTGCTGGAGGCAAAGACGCGGCGATGTTCACCCAGATACATGCAGATGCTGGCAGATGCCGTCCTTAAGCCGGCTGCTCTATTTTTGCACACAGCCCCTGGGCAAAGCCCCTGAAGGTATGTTCTAGAGATGCGCCCACGGCCTGCTGATCTCCTGGTAGCACGTGGAGTGTTAAAGGCAGCGATGGTTTCCTGTGCCAACCACCTTGAGCGGGATCCGGCCGAAACCGGCCCACATTCCCCGAGGGTCCCGGATTGCGAGGGGGCGCAGGCCAATGGGAGGACCCCCCCCCCCAGCCGTGCATGAATTTGTGCACCGGGCCTCTGGTTATATATAAAATGTATAAATATCCTCTATAATAAAGCAGTCATATGCAAATTGACCATCACACCCTCGCACAGAGATGGCAACCCCCAAGTGGTCAAAAGATGGCCACGGTTCACTCCCGTCCATTAGGGCGTCCATCAGCCACTTTAGCCAAACACGAATCATAGATGGGACCTTGACTTGCAGAATCACAAACAGCTTTACTTTTCTTGTTAAAAAAGAGCAACTCCTACGAAGGGCAAAACTTCTTCTGAACGGACGTCAGAACCCACAGCACCTCACAGGCACCGCGCAGCTCGGAGCTCCACGGAGACAATCCATATATCCTCGTGCGGTTTCCTTTATGGCTGTTTTATAAGATCCGGAAGTGATGTGTTCTTTGGAACGGGCCGTCACTTTATGACATGCGTTTGGTTGGCCGGGCATCTTTTATGACAGCAAGTAAGTGTGTGTTTTATAAACCACACATCCGCCCTGGCCGGTGTGGCTCCGTAGGTAGAGCGTCGGCCTGCGGACTGAAGGGTCCCGGGTTCGATTCCGGTCAAGGGCATGGACCTTGGTTGCAGGCACATCCCCAGTGGGGGGTGTGCAGGAGGCAGCTGATGGATGTTTCTCTCTCATCGATGTTTCTCACTCTCTATCCCTCTCCCTTCCTCTCTGTAAAAAATCAATAAAATATATTGTATAAAAGCCCCACACATGTTCTGTGTCAGCACTCCGTGGGGAAGTGAGAGCTCCCTTCGGACATCGTGTGGACAACTCAGCTGGGGTGTGGTTCAGGGTCAGGCACGTAATTCCACCAACTTAAGGTGGAGTGTCTCCGACGATGTTCATTTTCTTTTTTTAATATGTCTTATTGCTTTTTCAGAGAGGAAGGGAGAGGGGAGAGAGAGAGAAACATCCATGATGAAAGAGAAATATGGATTGACTGCCTCCTGCACGCCCCCCACTGGGGATGGAGCCCACAACCGTGGCCTGTGTCCTTGACAGGATTCCAACCCAGGACCCTTCAGTCTGCTGGCTGGCGCTCTATCCAGTGAGCCACACTGGCCGGGGCAATCGTGTTAATTTTCTCTGCAGGATAATGAAAGAGCCGTGATGGCTCTGGCTGGTGTGGCTCGGTGGCTAGAGCGTCGGCCTCCGGACAGCCACGTCCTGACCTCCCCTTCAGAGCATGGGTGTCAGGGGCAGAAAGAGGTGGGGGCCCGCTGTACTTGCAGGAAATGGGAATCACGCTCTGTCCCCCGCGATTGTGCTGTTCCGAGTAGAGAAGGCGCCTCCTAGGCTGGCAATGGCTGGGAGTTGCAGTGGGAGCTGGGAGCTCACCTGGAAGTGTAGCCCAGCCTCCCCACCGGGAGCTGCCTGTTACCATGGAAACATAACCTTGGCCCGGCCTGTGTGGCTCAGTGGTTGAGCATCAACCTATGAACCAGGAGGTCACGGTTCAATTCCCGGTCAGGGCACAGGCCCGAGTTGCGGGCTCCATCCCCAGTGTGGGGCGTGCAGGAGGCAGGTGATCCATGATTCTCTCTCATCATGGATGTGTGTGTCTCTCTCTCCCTCTCTCTTCCCCTCTGAAATCAACCCTATATAATAAAAGGGTCATATGCAAATGGACCCTAACAGCAGAATGACTGGGAACGACTGGTCACTATGACACACACTGACCACCAGGGGGCAGACGCTCAATGCAGGAGCTGCCCCTTGTGGTCAGTGCACTCTCACAGGGGGAGCTCTGCTCAGCCACAAGCCAGGCTGACGGCTGCCAGTACAGCGGTGGTGGTGGGAGCCTCTCCTGCCTCCTCAGCAGCGCTAAGGATGTCCGACTGCAGCTTAGGCCTGCTCCCCGCTGCCAAGTGGACATCCCTTGAGGGCTCCTGGGCTGCCAGAGGATGTCTGACTGCCAGCTTAGGCCCAATTACCCAGGGAGCAGGCCTAAGCCAGCAGGTGGACATCCCCCGAGGGGTCCCAGAGTGTGAGAGGGCACAGGCCGGGCTGAGGGACCCCCACGAGTGCACAAATTTTTGTGCACTGGGCCTCTAGTTAATCTATAATAATGAAAGGGTAATATGCTAATTAGACCGACATATTCCGGACATCCTTCCTGACAAATCCCGGACCTGAGGGAAGCCAGCCCAGATCCTGGTTGCTGCGGAGGAGGGAAGACTGGGTCCCGTGTGCTGGAGGGGGGCTGATGCCAGCAGCCGGGGGAAGGAAGGCCTCCTCTTGCTGAATCTTTGTGCATCGGGCCTCTAGTACAATTAGTTAAAAAAACAATCAGCAAACCTCACGGGTAACTATTCACCAAGACAGCTGCTCACACTTTCCAAGTGCAGCCATGGCCTCAAAGGCAAAGGCCAGGCCTGAGGACACGGACACTGAGCTCGGCCTGCGACCCTGACGGGAGACTGGGCAGCGTCCGGGGCGACTGGATGGGCTTCCATGCGCAGCGGGTCCTGGGGAAGCGCCTCGGTCTGAGCGGAACTCCTGACCGCGACCCTCCCTCGAGGTTACACGGACGCTCGCCCTCCTTCCACGCTGCAGTGCACCAGAGCAGGAAGCCAGTGCTGCAGCCCACTCCCAACAGGCTCCCAGCAGGGGCGTGTGTGTGCATGTGTGTGCGAGTGCATGTGCATGCTTGTGTATGTGAGCATGCATGTGTGTGATGTGCACACACATGTACATGAACTTGTGTGTGAGTGTGCATGCATGTGGGCGTGTGCATGCACACCCATGTATCAATGTGTGGTGTGTGCATGTATGTGCATGTATGCACATGTTGTAATGTGTGTATTTGTGCATGTGTGTCTGTGCACATGTGTTAGTGTGCTGTGTGTGCACACCCATGTACTGGTATGTGTGATGTGTGCACAATGCATGCATGAGTGTATGTGTGCATGTGTGTGCATGCGTGAGTATGTCTATGTGTGTGCATGCGTGTACTGTGATGTGTTTGCATGCATGAGTGTGTGCATTTGTGCATGCATGTCTGTGCACGTGTGTGCCTGCATGTGTGTGTGCAGAGGCAGCCGGCAAGCAAGAAAAATCTAAAATGAAAGCATGCAAAGGTGGCAAAATATTAATAATTGGTGAAGCAAGAAAAAGCAGACACAGGCGCGTCTTACACAATTCTTTCTACGTCTGTGTCCATTTAAAATGTTTCCGGAGAGAGGGTAGCAGGAACGAAGCCAGGAACAGGGCCGGACCCCTTTCGTGAGAACCCCTGCCCTCGGGTGCCCGGTGACTCACGGGGGTGGAGGAGGACCCAGTGAGGTGCGAGGGAGGGCGTCATGTGCTGAAGATGTCCGTGTGGAGCCCTGGCCGGTGTGGCTCAGTGGCTAGAGCGTTGGCCTGTGGACCCAAGGGTCCTGGGTTCGATTCCTGTCAAGGGCACGGACCTCGATGGCAGGCTCCTCCCCGGCCCGGGCCCTGGTCGGGGCGCGTGCAGGAGGCAGCCCATCGATGTGTCTCTCTCCCATCGATGTTTCTCTCTGTCTCTCCCTCTTCCTTCCTCTCTCCCTAGAAATCAATGGAAAATATCCTCAGGGGAGGATGACAACAAGTGAATGAATGAATGAGTGAGTGAATGAATGAACCTGACTGATCCAGACCTACAATAACCCTGACCGGCGGACACCCTTGCAGGCAGGAGCTTCCTTGGGGTTGGAGTGTGAGTGTGTGCGCGCCTGTGTGTGTGCATGTGCGTGCCAGGTGTGCATACATGTTTGCACGTGTTTGCCTGTGTGTGCATGTGTTCGCATGTGTATGCATGTGTGCATGCGTGCACATGCATGTGTGTGTTTTCTGTCAGAGTTGGGTGTGGTTTTTTTTTCTGTTTTAAGGTATTAAATTGCTTTTTCCCCCTTTAAATCGTGCCCCGAGGATATTTTCTATTTATTCTTAGAGAGAGTGGGAGGGAGAGGGAGAGACAGAGACACATCGATGGGCTGCCTCCTGCATGACCTGGACCAGGGCAGGGAGCCTGCAACCCAGCTGCGTGCCCTTGACCGGAATCGAACCCAGCGCCCTTCACTCCTCGGGCCGGAGTTCTATCCACTGAGCCACACCGGCCGGGGCTTCGAGCCTTGTTTACTTGGCCCCTAAAAATGCAAAATGAAGTTTCCCTCCTGCCCACCTGCTGGTGAAGACATGGCCTGCACCGCCCTGCAGGGGGGGGCCGCTCGGACTCCCGCGTCGGGGGCCAGGAAGAGGCCAGGACGGATCCCCCAGCTCTGACACTGGGGCCTGGAAAAGCCATTGCCGCCAATTGGCAAACCCCAGCCCGGCTGCAGCTAGACTGGGAGCGCTTTGCAGGAAACCGCTCGGGGGGCCTCGCAGCTGCTATTCATCCCCCGACTCCTGGGGGGGCGGGCAGGCCTGTCTGGGACACAGGGCTGCAGGCCGAGGCCGCGGAGCCCCCCCCCCCCCCCCC
>PVJC01048860.1:0-12388 GCA_004026665.1 Murina feae | reverse complement strand
CACAGAGGAATGGACAGAACTTCAAGCATTCCTCTCTTCCAGTCTCATGGCCTCCTCTTGTTAGTCTGGTGACCTTGAACAACTTACATAACTGTGCCCCATTACTTTTGAGAGTGAAGTGGGGATTATAATATCACTATCTGTAGGGCTGGGAAAGCCCAGTGAGTTGTCCACAGGAGGCCTATAGAACTGTGCCTGCTACAAGGTCAGCTCCCCAGAATGTTAGCTGCTAAAACCATATTTAAATCAGTGTTGGGAACCTTTCTGCACACTTAGAAACAAAGCTGTCTGCGGAATCGATTTATTTTAAATGCATCTCTGTTTTATAACCTGGTTAAAAACACGTTATTGCATTTGGGTTTTGAGATAGATATACATTGAAAAAGGCATTGTCTGACTACTTATAAGTGAACTAGAGGCCTGGTGCATGAATTCATGCACTGTGGGGCTGGAGGAACTGTAAATAGGAGGTTGGTTTTGGGGGGGGGTGGGGAAGGGAACCTGGGAAGTTGGCCTCTGGTCTCAAGGAGGGAGCTGGCCCTCAGCCTCCCTGGGAAAGGGGCTGCATTGCTGTCACTCACCCCTGTTCCCTGTCCCAGCCTGGCCTATAGGCCCCAGTGGGGTTGAAAGAAGAGGCGATGGTTGCTGGGCCAGGCACAGAAGGAACAGACGCTGGACGCTGCTGCCGCCATTGGCATCCCACCACTGCAGATTCCCCACCTTCTCCTCTCCTTCTTTCCTCACCACTGTGCCACCACCATGGTGGGTGGGCAGCAGCATCCTGGGTAAGGGAGAGGATGGGAGCAAGACCCTTATGTTGAGGGCTGACTTTCAACAGATCGCAGTGAGGGAGCTGTTCTGCTTTGTATAAAACCCTGACCCAGAAGCAGGTCTCTATGAATGGCTTTGCACCAGGGGCCAATGGGAACTGGCTGGCTGGAAGGAGGGGCTGCAGAAGGTTGGCTGTGAGAGCACACTGACCACCAGGGGGCAACTTCTGCATTGAGCGTCTTCCCCCTGGTGGTCAGGGTGCATCATAGCAACTGGTTGACCAGTTGTTCTGGTCATTCGGTCATAATGGTCACTTAGGCTTTTATATATATAGATGGGATATACGATTAGTTAGCAAGTTGTGGGGAATTATTATCCTATCTAATAAAGAGGGAATATGCTAATTGACCTTCATGCTGTTGCAAAGATGGCAGCACCCACAGCCAATAAGGAGGGAATATGCTAACTGAAAGCACTACCCTTAAAGATGGCAGTGCCCACAGCCAATAAGGAGGGAATATGCTAATTGATTGCCCCACCCTCAAAGATGGTGGTGCCCACAGCCACAATATGGCAGTGCCTAGTCCCCTCAGCCCCTCAGTCCCTCAGTCACCCAGGACTAGCCTGAGGCACAGGCAAGCCTCAGATGGTGGCTTCCCAGCCTCCCAGGGCTGCCCAAGGTACAGGTAACCAAGGCTGGCCAAGCCTTGCACTGCCAGCAGTGGCAGCAGCAGAGGTGTGATGGGGCATCGCCTTCCCCTGATCACTGGGTTACCTCCCACCCCTGAGGGCTCCCAGACTGTGAGAGGGGACAGGCCGGGCTGAGGGACCCCCTTTCCAGTGCATGAGTTTTCATGCACTGAGCCTCTAGAATATACATATTTAGGAAGAAATATCCTGGGTATATTTTAGTGAAATCAGGTAAAACAATGTCAGGAAAGAAAATTTTGAGAATTGACATGACTGCTTTTGGAATGGAGGAATTGTTGCTGAACAGAGTAAGCTTTAGCTGCAAGCAAGCCTATTTATAGATGCTGCTTCTTCCTGATGCTAAGAGTTATGTGATTATTTTGAGGTTAGAGAATAGATTATCAATTGAACTGAAAAGAAAATTCAATGTAATGTAATAGGCTCAAGTCTTGCTGCTGTTGATTTTTTTTTTTTGTAAAAAAATTACTGTATGCAGCTGGCTTTATAACCATCTGTGTGGGGCAGTTTGTCAGCAGAGATGTTAATTAAAGGGGAACAGGATTTGTCATCCTAAGGAATGCTGACAGCTCTTACAATTCTCAGGGGAAGAAAGCCACACGAGAAGACTTTTTTTTTATTGCTGTTTATGTGATGTCTAATTTATTCTTTTTTCGATGTGCAAGCTGGATATTTACTTGCTTATTCTTGAAAAGAATGCATATCTTCCTCAGAAAGGAGCAGCTCTTTCTAAGAGTTTTATTTTTTAATTCTTGTAAGTTTTCTCAGTTTGCTGTGGCTTATTTTTTGGAAACATTTTTATTGTAGTTATATTTACATATGTTGTGGTTATATTTATATATATACTAATAATTATATGTAATATATAATAATATATTATACATAATATATATTATATGTGTATATATAACTTACATAGTATACCTATACTAATAAAAGGGTAATATGCTAATTAGATCAGATGTCTATTGAACAACCTTCCAGATGGCCTTCCTGATAAAGCTGGGCATAGGCAAAGCCGCCTACCTATAGTCCCAGCTACCTTGGCTACAGCTGGCCCAGGCTAAGCTTCCTGCGGTCCTGGGCATCTGTGGCTAGTGCAGGCAAAGCTGGCCTGGGTCCCAGGTGCCTGCAGCCGGCCTGAGGGAGGAGAGCCCGAGACTCAGGTATGGGACCGACACAGAGGTGGTAAGGGGCAATCAGGCCAGCAGGGGAGCAGTTAGGGGAGATCAGGCTGGCAGGGGAGCTGTTAGGGGTGATCAAGCAGGCAGGCAGAAGGGTTAGGAGCCAGCAGTCCCGGATTGTGAGAGAGATGTTGACCACTGGTTTAGCAGAGATTGGGCCTAAACCAGCAGTTGGACATCTCCCAAGGGGTCCCGGATTGGAGACGGTGCAGGCTGGGCTGAGGGATCCCTCCCCCCGTGCATGAATTTCAAATACTGGGCCTCTAGTATAATAATAATATGTATAAAAGTCGCTCCCCCTCCTTTTTTGCAGTGCTACTTTTTATGGTTTCAGTTACCCCTGGTCAATGGTGGGCCAAAAATATTAAATAGAAAATTCCAGAAATAAACAATTCATACGTTTTAAATTGCATGCTATTCTGAGTAGTTTGATGAAATCTTGTGCCGTCCCACATCTCACTCTGTTCCCCTAGAGCAGTAAGTCACCCCAGAGAACTCTTCACAGTGTATGCTCCCTCTCATTAGTCACTTAGTCGCTGTCTAGGTTATCAGACTGTTTCCATACAGCAGCACTTGAGTCCAAGTCACCTTTAATGTACTTAACAGTGGCCCTATGCACCAGATTAATGGTGCTGACAATTCGGACACACCAAAGAGAATCCGAAAGTGCTTCCTTTAAGTCAGTGGTTCTCAACCTTCCTAATGCCGCAACCCTTTAATACAGTTTCTCATGTTGTGGTGACCCCCAACCATAAAATTATTTTCATTGCTACTTCATAACTGTAATTTTGCTACTATTATGAATCAAAATGTAAATATCTGATATGCAGGATGTATTTAGGCGACTCCTGTGAAAGGGTCATTCGACCCCAAAGGAAAAGGAAAAAGAAATTCGAGTTAGTTTTGCTGTCACACCTCAAACTGGAAATGTATCTCATAATATAGTCATTGGATCATCTCACATCATCACAAGAAGAAGGGTGAGTGCAGGACAATAAGATATTTTGAGAGAAAGAGAGAGATCACATTCACTCACTTTCATCACAGTATATTGTTGTTTTATTAATAGAATAGTAAAATTGCTCCATTTTACCATTATTATTGTTAATTTCTTACTGTGCCCAATTCATAAATTTAACTTTATCATAGGTACGTGAGGAAAAAATATACTATATATAGAATTTGGTTCTCTTAACAATTTCAGGCATCCACTGAGGTCTTGGAATCTGTCCCCCCATGGATAGAAGAGTAACTGCAACTTTAGTGGGTTAGATGTATTTGATTTGCTATCGTAACTATTTTTAAGTGTACAATTCAGTGGCATAAGTTCCATTCATAGTGTTGTGCAACCAGCACCATCTATTACTGACACCTTTTAATCACCTCAGCTATGGTCTGTTTTTGCACCATGATCAGTGCACGGGGCCTGCTCTAAGCATTTTCAGTGGAGAGGGACCATCCAAGAAGCAGAAGAGGAGGCCGTTGTCCTGAGACAGTGAGATACCGAGAGATGGACAGGGCGAGCCTGGGCAAGGTCTGAGAGCAGAAGGCTCCAAGCACCAGAGAAGGACCCATTTGTCTGCAATGGGAGGCCCTAGGGGGCAATAGTGATGTTTCTCTGCTAATTTTTTAGAAAACCAAGTCAGCTTTTTAACCTAGAGTAACCTAATTTTCAGTTCCCGTGCCTTCTCTCCCCCACCAAACAAAGCAAAACACAGCTTTCCTTTGTCAGTTTGGCAAATGGGAGCCAGAGAGCTGAGAACTGTTGTCAGCTTGCTTTCCAGTTGTACCCCTAGAAGTCTCTGCAGTCCTTTAAGGGACCAGGGAGGAAGTTCCTGCCTCAGCATCGAGTGCGTGTCATGGTGACAGAGGAGGCTAAAAGAAGAGGCCTTGCTCTTTAAGGCCGGTTGTTTGCTTTTCATCCAAACGTGGTTAAATTATAACCTACCCCTTCCTCTGGGAAGCTGTGAAGTTTCTAACAGAAATTGTAGGAGACCATCTGTTTCTATTTCATCAGTAAACAAACTGATTAAAAGTGCATTTCTCTCCTCAGGCCTCTAGAATTGGAAATGAACACTGAATAAGTAAAAAATAAAATTATTAAAAAAATAATTTGACCTTATTTGGTCAAACATTTGGCCTATTTGAATTCATTTAAAAATAAAAACAAGGCTTCATGATTATTAGACATAATTGATGTTCAACTTCGATAAGCTCATTTGATGCTAATTAAAATAGAACCTATAATATCTCTCGCTAGGAGTCTTTTATTCACAGAAATCATCTACCATTTATAAATTTTATTAATATTTATTTAGTGCTAATTGCTTAATCCAATCTTGGAAATCTGATTAAAATAAATGCCTTTTAAAAAGAAAAATGAAGAGAGATCTTTTCTGCTCCCACAGAACTGACCTCCTGGGCTCTTGACATCAACATGGGTAAACATCTATAGCATGAATCCGGGGCCGGGGCTTGTCAACCAGGTCCACAGTCTGCAGGGGAGATGTTCATGAGCAACTGTTGCTGTGGCGCTACATTTGAAATAACCTATGAGAACTTAGATGCACTGTAGATTCATAAACTCTAAAGGGAGGCTGCATGTCAAATTATGATGCTGTGCTGTTTGGCTTCTGTTGTAATTTTTCTATCTTTTTCTCTGTATCAGTAGGATGGAGGTACTATTATAGAGAAGTGTATTTAGACTCAAGGATTTAGAGAACATACTGTTAGCATTACAAGACATAGGAGGAACAAGGGACAAAGGACATGGTAGACACTAGGGACGGGAAAGGAGGTTGGCACACAGGTGGAGCTGTCATCCACAGATGGTCCCATGGTGGTGTCATTCCTCAGAGCAATCCCCGGATACCACTACCCCACCCCTTGTGAACAAAGACCACTATGTTGGGCAAAGGCCAAATTATTTTTAAAATAATTTTAATTTTGATTTATTCAGTGTTCCTTTCCAATTCTAGAGGCCTGAGGGGAGAGAAAGGCACTTTTTATTTATTTATTTATTTTTAAAATATATTTTATTGATTTTTTACAGAGAGGAAGGGAGAGGGGTAGAGAGTTAGAAACATCGATGAGAGAGAAACATCGATCAGCTACCTCCTGCACACCCCCTTACTGGGGATGTGCCCACCACCAAGGTACATGCCCTTGACTAGAAATGAACCTGGGACCTTTCAGTCTGCAGGCCGATGCTCTATCCACTGAGCCAAACCAGTTCTGGCGAGAAATGCACTTTTAATCGGGTTGAAATAGAAACAGACAGTCCAGGATCTGAACTGGCTGAATCTTGGTCCTGGGCTGTCGGGTCTGTCACTTGCCTCAGGTGATGAGGAAAAGGGAAGAACTCAGTAAGCAGGTATCTTGGGCAACAGCAGAGCAGAAACACAAAAACCTGAAACAAACATTTTCTTTGAACAATACAATCCTTAGAATTAAAAAAAAATCAATGAGATATTTTATCACAGAAGGAATCTGTCAGAGTTGATATTTTTTAGCTCATGGTTTAGTATTGTTTTTATCACCACATGTGTTAGTCAAAATAAAAATAGTATTAAACTGTGAGCTAAAGGAAACCAAGACCCATCACCATCATGACATCAGTGCTTTGGGCTCTGCGGTTTGCTATCTGGTGCTAGAAGGAACGCGGGTGCCAGCTGCCCCGCAGGCTTTGTCAAGTGCGGTGTTTTGGATGCAGTGCTACGGCGGCTCCATCTGCCAATGTGGCCAATCAGTCGGCCCGTAGAGATTCTCATTGCCCGTCTGTCCTCAGTGGTGATGGGGCATATTGCCAGCACCACTCTGTTATATGGCCAATCACATCACAATGGTATCCTGAGAGTCGCACTGGGCCCCTGTCAGTGGCTGTGGGGGCCTGGCTTGTCCCTGCTGTAACTCCATACACATTGGTGGTGTGAAAAACACAGCATCAGGGCCCAGTGCAGGGGAGATGACTGAGGATGTAGGGTCTGGATGAATGCCATTGCCTGGGCCTTTTGTGAGCTAACTTTGCACCAGCACTGGAAGTAGCAGGTGCAGGAGAGCAGAGAGGACAACTACTGATGGAACACAAGGAGCCTCCCAAATTACCTAGGAACCTGGAAGGAGCAGAGCCTTAGATTCATAAGTCCCACTGTGGGGCGTTATTCTGTGCTTGTCTCCAATCCTGGAGCACATTCTGGCTGGAGGGCCTGAGCACCTCAGTCATGTACAAAAGTGTTTCTCAAAGCTGAGGCCCTCTAGTTCTTGTCACATCTTATAATATTTGTGGTGTGATGTGTGTGTGTGTGTGTGTGTGTGTGTAGATATGCACTGAATCTTTCAAAACACCAAAATAAGGTACTCTCAATACCTTTATTGATCCCATTGTAGCTTTCAGATTCTCCCAGCTATGGCACACATTGCGCTCGAAGTGGAATTTTTAGGCAGGCAGTCGTAACCCCAAGCCTTTGTTAACGAAGACTTTCAGAATTGGCGAGGGACAGTTGCTAGAGAAGAACCAACATATTTTGCTACTGAAGTCAAGTTGCAGCAAGTTGGCTTGGTGACTGGGAACATTTGAACATACTTTTGTGTGGGGGCAGTGAATGGTTCTGGGGGTGAGGGCGAACTAGGGGAGTTAATAATTGACAGTGAATTATGCACACAAATCTGAGCACTTTGAGGTAGAACTAATAAGCTAAGTCCTTTCCAAAGCCTTGAAGGAAGAAGGTGGAATAGAAATGAGCAAGCAAAGATAGTTACCTTCCCTGAAAGGCTTTCCAGCTGTCAAAGAATACAGCTAGCATAGGACATTAAAGAAACATAAAATTAACATTTCATAGCTGTAGTGACAGATGTAATTGGTTTAGTTTCTTTCAACACTTGAATTCAGTGGGAATTGAATAGTTTCTGGATTTAAAACCAGGAGATGGTTCCCAAGTTTAGCAGACTCATCTTCCCTGTCCCCCCAATTTTTTCCTTTTGTCTCCAGTGGGGTGTGGCCAGGATGCTGTCACGGGCTCATGGGAACTGGTCATTGTGAGTGCTGGGAGATTTGTTCCTGCCAGTGCTAAGCTGTGCCATCTTGGCTTTCATTTAATTTCTGTACCTGGTCCTTGCCCTCTGACCAGGATGCTCTCAGTGGGCATCCTGGGTAGCCTGGTGGGGGATGTAGCAACACCCTGAGCGGCCCTGTGTGGCCCTTTGCTGAGATGAGCCAGCACTGACCCCATGTGTCCTGGCCTTTAGAACTCATGGACCACACCAGGTCCTGCCTGGAATGAGCCAGGGGGCAGGTCCTGGAAGCTCAGAGACAGCTGGAGATGGTGACACGGCGCTTTTGTCTGTCCTGGATTCTACACAGATTACCCTCCACCTCAGAGAGGAATCTTTCTTTTTGTGAGGTGGAGGGCCTTCCTGACAAGCACAGAGATGAGGATGTTTCTGGCATGTTTCCAGGCAGCTTCACAGGCAGGCTCCGGAGGAAATGCAGTAACACGCTCTGAGCAATGCAGCAAGCCTGCCCCGGAGATGCTGCTTTTCATAATAAGGCAAAACCTAAATGAAAGTTCTGCAGCAGCAGAAATGAGGGAGGACCAAGTCCCTCTGCCGAGGAGCTGTTACCTTTGCTGTCTGGGGTCACCGTCCCTCCACATCCTTGCCTCTCACCTTCTGGGTGATGTGCAGACCCTGCACTGGGGGCGGGTGGGACCTGTCTCCTCCAGACCATTTCCAACTTGTCCTATTCTCCACCCTCCTCAGGTTCTCTCTATGAAAAGACTTAAGACTCCTGCAAATAAAAGAGATATTCCTTCAAAATATCTATGTCCAGCTATGTCCTCAGAAATTTTCCCTCTGCCTCAAGTACCACTTCTGCTTCCATGCCAGTTTTATTTCCTGTAGGAATTCTCATTGTCTTCACAGTGTCACACATATTCATTTTATAGACTGTCTCTCAGATTATGTGTGGTTGTATCCTGGTGGGAAGTGCAGGGTCTGGCACATGCTGTGTGTCTTTAAATAAGTGTTCAGATAAACCAAATCATTGCCTTCGCATCGGAATGGCTCCCACTGTGTGTAACGCCTGCACAGTCTACCATATAGAGAAGTCTGGAACCATCTCTTATTATAACCTAGATTTGTATACGGTTTAGGTTTTACTGTGATTGCACCTCTATGGCTCTGAAAAATATCAAACTGAGACACTTTTGAATACCTGTGAATCCAACCGAGTCTCCTCTGTGAGTCAAAAGGTACATGGCTCCTCCCCAGCTCTGGCCCTGAGTGGGTGTCAGGGAGGGAACTCACTCGGGCATCTTCCAAAGATGCTGTCAGTCCACTTGTTAGGTAGGTGGGAGTGTACACTTAATAGTATGATGGAAGATTAGATTCTAGTTTCAAGTGATTTCTCTGGAGGAAACTTCAAAATCATCAGCTGTGAGCAGGTCACCCAGTAGGGCCTGGGAAAGGCAGTAAGGGCAGGACAAAGGTGAAGGCTGCTGGCTTTCCCATGTAACCACACCTTGGGGGAGAACGACTGACTGGCAGGGCCGTGTCCACCTGGGTTCAGGCAGGTGCTGCACTGGGTGCCTGCCTGCTGAGCCTGGGGCTCAGGGTAAACTTGTCTGGTTTCCCCCAAAGCAAAGTCATGCTGAATCCAATACAAATGCGGGGTGCTGCCTGCCTTCCACTTGCTCTCTTGGTCACAAGGATGCTCAGGCTGCAAACGTCCGTGTGGGCAGGGGGTGACACTTTGCAAATTCCCTAATAAGTTCTTCTGGATGTTTGCCAAGCAATTTCAGGTTTCTAGGATTCTGTTAAGCAAGTAGATGATTCTGTTAGGTCCAGCAACATTTTTAAAATACTTTCCAATTCACCAACCTCCCAAACTAAATACAGGAAAGCAATAGTGCTGGGGACCCTGTGGAGTTCTCTGTTGTGACGTAGTCTCCGCTCTCTCCTGCAGACCTTAGAAATCCTCAGAGTATGGTTATGAGAACTTTGCTCCTCAGGAAGCTGCTTGGGGGCCTGGGAGCTGAGTTCTTGTCACACAATTGTATGTCTCCCAGGCTCTGAGAGGAATTGAGCACATGCAATCTTTCTCCATCTTTTCCACTGAATTTTAAATTTTGTTAGATGTTTTCTTTCTTTCCTTTTCTTCTTTTTCTTAAGTGACAAGCAAAAGAGAGTAATTTAGGAGACCCATGAAAAATGTCTTTCAAAGTTGTCCAAAACAGAAACATGTTTGAAACACATGGGTTTACAGAAAAAGTTTTATAACAATAAAGAAAATAGGCATTTTAGGTCTGGGCATTGATGAAAACTGGGCTGTCTACTAAGAATTGGGTAGAGGGGAGATCTGTAGCAAGCACACCGCTGTGCTCTCCAGTTGCGCTAATACACCCGCAGCATTTTTTCAGAGGGATTGTGTGCAGGCAGCACGGGCGCTGCTGTGGTTTGGGACCATCCCATTTCATGGCCCAATGCTTGGGCCTTCAGTGTGTCTGATGAATGGTATTTTTACAAACGTACTGCATGACCTTGTGGAACTTATTCTGATCCCCAAGAAGATGAGGCTGATGGGGCGGGGAAAAGATTCACAGTGAAGGGCCCTCTGCCTGTGTACAACCAACCCTTATGGGCTTCCTTTAACATATGCAGAGATTCTCAGGAATTCAACATCCTTATGTCTCCCTCACAGGTAATATTCACCACATACATTCTTACTGTTTCTAACAATTCATATTGTTCAATCCAACTTAGAGAATTCACAGTTCATTGGAAGAATTTGGGCCCCAACTCGTGTGCATAAGATGCACAAGACACTGCTGCCCAAGTGACCGGTGGATCTCAAGCATGTTCATCTCCTAAGGGCTGCAGCCTCCCCAAAGGGCTGCTGGGAGCAGATAGCAAGTGGGGAGCAGATAGCAAAAGGGTGTCAATCTCTTGAGTGCTTTTGTTTAATCGGGCACTTCCTGAGCGGAACTTTGCTGTGAGGAATGGTGTTCTCCATTGAGTTGGCTTCAGGGCCCAGTCCAGAGTCTGACAGTATTTATTGAATTGAACTGATTTAAGATTTTTATTAAGGGGAACCAGCACACATGCTTTCAAATCTGTTAATTCACTTCCTTCTCTCAATTAGTACCTAGCACTCTTGGTTCTCCAACAATGGTTTCAGAACACAGGGTACCCTAAGGGGATTGAACCAACTTTAGTACCTTCCCTTCATTGTACCACAGAGGAATCACTGCCTTCTCCCCCTCCCCTGCCCCATTTCTTCAACTCTGCCTTTCTCAGATTTTCTGTGGAAATAAGAGCCCTCTCACTTGAAATTTCCCACCTTCATAGGGTCCCTAGTCAATGAATTAGCTATACTTTTCAAGGAGTTTCATTGCTTATTGGCACTCAAGTGTGAGAACATGTGTTATTTTGAATATAGGAATTGAGAGAAAACTCTCAAATACTTTTTAAAATTAAATCACTTATTGAGGCTCTTAGGGTCTTTTCCAGTTTGGATGATTATGAACTAAGCCACAGTAAATATTCATATATAGGTTTTGTTGTGAACTTCAGCTGATGAATGGAAAAGCAAACTGTGATATATCCACAAAATGGAATACCTCTCAGCAATTTCTTTACCAATTAATCACTGATACGAGGAACCCCATGGATGAATCTCAAGTGCATTATGCTAAATGAAAGAAAGTGAACTCAAAAGACTATATACTGTGTAACTCAACTTTTCATTTACATGCCAAGAAAGGCAAAACTATAAGGAAAGAAAACAGATTGGTGATTGTCAGGAGTGATGGTGGGTGGAGGGGAAAGCGGCTTGAGAAAGCCTTAGGGTGTGGGATTGTCTTATATTTTAATTGTGGTGGAGGTTTCACAGCCATATTTGTAGAGCTGACAAAACTGAAGCACTTTTCTAATACTCACACATTTTAAGTGAGATAAATAAAAATCAACAGAAGAACATAGCATCAAAGTAAAATCCTAAATCAGTTTGAGAATCGTGTTTTTAATACAACTGATTTTTTATGATTACCAACAGGATAAGAAGTTTAAAGGGACTAATGTGGGTGCAATATTCTTAGAAATTCATGAGTCTGGCTTACTTACCAAGACACCAAGTGGCTTGAGGGGAATTTATACTCTGATTAGTCTAAGACTTTAAAAGATAAATCTGTAATGGCTGCAGAGAAGCAACAGAATTAATGGCTGGCCATCTGGCTTGGTTTTATGAACCTATTTGTTCCAACTGTGCTTGCTGACTTTGGTAGATAGGGCAGATGAAGATGAACTAGCTACAAGAAATTTTTAAAGGACTTGCGAAAATTTTCTCTTCCCTTTCTTAAAATTCTTTGTATAAGACCAAACATTGGTTCCCTCTATCATGCACCAGGCACTGCTGACCACCAAGCAGGAAACACGTGAGAAAGTACAACCCTTGTGTCCAAGGGCCTCTATGAGATGAGATTACTCTTGTTTGGGTACTGGGCATGCTCCATGCTGCCTCTTTTTTTGTTTCCAAATCTTTATCCATGTATGGCAAATTTTGAGAGAGCCAAACAAAAATCTTTTCTGGGACACGAGTAGGGTTTTCTTTTTAATTTTCTTTCTCTCTCCCCTCTTTGCTTTCTGTCTTTTTTCCTTTCCTTTCCTTTCCTTTCCTTTCCTTTCCTTTCCTTTCCTTTCCTTTCCTTTCCTTTCCTTTCCTTTCCTTTCCT
>PVJC01048859.1:0-12372 GCA_004026665.1 Murina feae | reverse complement strand
CCTCAGATGCGGCTGGGGGCAGGTCCCCAGTGGTGACACACACACACACACACACACACACACACAAAAGGCGCCTGGCAGACTGGGGCCATCATAGGACATCCACTGAGGGGTCCCAGACTGTGAGAGGGCACAGGCTGGGCTGAGGGACTCCCTCCACCCCGAGTGCACAAATTTTTGTGCACCGGGCCCCTAGTATGTTTATATTATCTAAGCAAAGTTGTAATTGTGTAACTTAAATTCTTCAGTTGCCCGTATCCCTATGTTACTTTTTTTTTAATATATATTTTATTGATTTCAGAGAGGAGGGGAGAGGGAGAGAGATATAGAAACATCAATGATGAGAGAGAATCACTGATTGGCTGCCTCCTGCATGCCCCTCACTGGGGATCGAGCCCGCAACCCAGGCATGTGCCCTTGGCTGGAATCGAACCTGGAACCCTTCAGTCACCAGGCTGACGTTATATCCACTGAGCCAAACCAGCTAGGACCGTATACTACTTTTGAAATCTGTTTTTCAGGACAGTGTTTTCATATGTAGATTTAAATATCTTATGATATTCAATATTTTTAGTTGCAGTTTTCAAATGTATTGATATTAAGTCTCACGACAGTAAAACTGATTCTTTTCTTTTCTAGATACTTTTCCTGTTGGTACTAATCATGAACATGAGGTTAATGCATTTTGAAGACAGAAAGGCAGTAAAATACACTTTGAATTGGAAAAAGAATTATATTTAGTAGAATTTGATGATTAATCTTTTCTGTAAATTTTTTGTAATATAGATTTTAAAAATTACTAACGTGGCCCATTCTTACCCAAAATATTCTAGTGAATTGTAAAATGTCAGAAGTACTGTTAGACTATCAAACGTAAGATCTGAGTAATTTTTAAAGCACTTACCATTTCAAAAGATTTATTTTGCTATTAAGCAAGGTCACCTGTACAATATATCTTTGTTATAACCAGAAACACACGACAAGAAGCATCTTATTGAATTTTTTTCACCCCTTTATTTTTTTCATCCCCATTTATCCCCCCTATACCTTCCTCCTCTTCCAGCACCCACCTCTCCACCTCAATCACCATACTATTGACTGTGTCTATGAGTTCTTTCTCCTTTGTTTTTCTTTTTTTGCTCAATCCCTTCCCTGCTCAATCCCTTCCCAGCTCCCACACCCTGCTCAGCTGTCAGCCTGCTCTCTTATCTATGAGTCTGTCCCTATTACTGGATTTTTATGATGTCAGATTTATTTGGCCTGTTAGATATGGCAACTTGAACATATGCATTTATTTCTATTCTGTACAGAAACTCCACTTAAAATGATGATAAATAAATACAAAGGATATAAACCCTCAAGGACAAAGAGGATGTTGGGAGGAGATAACGGAATTTGGTCTGTTCAGGTGTGGAGACTGTTAGGAGGGTTTACCTACTCACACTCAGGCTGACAGCCAGCGCCCTTGCCACTGTTCGTGGGCCTGGAACAGGCCCTGTATTCTGTCACTGGCTTGTACCAGTGTACTCTCGTGCTTACTCCCACTTCTCCTATTCAACATCATGCTGGAAATTCTAGCCAGAGCAGCCAGGCAGAAAAAAAATAGAAGGCACTCAAACTGGAAAGGAAGAAGTAAATTATCTTTGTTTGCGAATTATATGTTCTTATTAAGATAAAATTCTAAAGACTCCACACACACCCACACACACACACACACCCTCCCACCAAAAAAACAAACAAACAAAAAACCCTGTTAAATCTAATAAATGAATTTAGTAAAGTTGTGGGATACAAAATCAACATACAGTAATGTGTTTCTGTACATTAATAATAAAACACCTTAAAAAGGTGTAAAGAAAACAATCCCATTCGCAATAGCATTGAAAACAATAAAATAGGAATAAAGTTAACCAAAGAGATGAAAAATCTGTACACTGAAAAATACACACAGACAGAGGAAAGATAAATAAAATGTTCAAGGTCATACAACCCAGCTGGTAGATGGTGGTACTGTACTCAAAACTAAACAGTCTGGCCCTAGCTGGTTTGGCTCAGTGGGTAGAGCATCAGCAGACTGAAGGGTCTCTGGTTTGATTCCAGTCAAGAGCTCGATCCCCAGTGGGGGGCCTGCAGGAGGCAACTGATCAATGATTCTCTTTCATCATTCATGTTTCTATCTCCCTCCCTCCCTTCCTCTCTGAAATCAATAAAAATATATTTTTTAAAAAATGTAAAACAACACTTTTTTTTAAAAAGAACAATGCCAGACAGTCTGGTTTAGAAGGTGCCTTCTTAACTTCTACCTTATACTATCTCTTCAAACAAAGCTTGTAGCTAATTTATAAACTAGAGAACATTTTATTACTGTACTTGCCCAAACACAACAAATACTGGAATGCAAAGGCATTTCATAATTAATAACAAAGCACATATAAGGAAATAAAATTTCTTAATATGAACTTTAAAACAGTCCTACTCTCAACGATACAAATAATATACTGTTAACTGCATTTCATTCACTCAAATTCATCTACTCCCTTTGCTTTCCAGCTAGAGCTGCCATTGTTACCACTACTGAGTAATGCACACACAAACCTTGGTGTGACCTATTTGAGAAAAAATAGCAAGTCACTTTTTTTCTGCACTTTTTTCTTAAGTGGCGGGAGGGGGGGAGGAATAGTATGTCTATATTTAGCAAAACTAATAGATATAAATCCTATTGTTGAATGTGGGTTGCTTCCTAAGAAAGTTATATCAGATTTCTCCATTGTTGCTTTTGGGGCATAATAGAGCTGATGGGTGTGAACCTGGGGGCACAGATATCGGTTAAAATTCACGGTCACTTTAGAGAGTAATGCGTGTAACAGAAATGTGGAAACGGTCCTAGCGAAGCCCCAAAAGGGTCAATCTATGGACAAACATATCCAGTGATCACCATGGCAACATCGTGATAGCAATGGAGTGACCTTTCCTTCACCATTTCAACAGATAGTTCTCTGAGGATGACCTATACTGAGGCTTTACCGATCATCTCTGTAGTTTTTGAAATAAAATTGCCACTTTTATAGGGAATTGTCTAGAAAATGACTTTCTCATGGAAAAACAGTACTTGAGGGACTATTTTGAGATGGTGAGAGCATTAGTAACATTCTAAGAAGGATTCCCAGAATCACCCAGACTAGGCTGATTTCCAGACCATCCTGTTGTGCTGTTCCATAGGGGTCCCTAAATGTGGAATTTAAAACCTAAAACGATTCTAATTTGTAGATGAGTTCATCTGCAAAGCTGTTTAGTTGACTCTGAACATATTTTGTGCTGTTTTGGTGAGTGACCTTTCTATTGCAAAGAAATGAATAGCCTAAGGGAGACCATCAGGAAGATCTCATTTGGGAAACTAGAAATTTCTGCCACGCATGTCATAATGTTTTTTTCTCTTCATGGGAATTAGGTGAGATTAACAGGCTATAATTTTTGTCTGCAGTTCCTACTGAAAGAACTGTCAGGACCAACGGCTCTGTCCTAGAAAGTAAGCTGCTATCTCTCTCTGCTGGAGAAGTGAGTTTCTTGCCGTGTGTAAATCCTCAGCTCAGAGCAATTGTGTGTAGGCATCAGTCTTGTTTTTTCTGTTTCTATGAAGGACAAGGAGAAGCTTGCCCTCGGTGCTCCCAGATGAGGCCTGAGGATTATGAGTGGGTCTTACCATGAGCCCACAATGTCTTCCTGGAAGAGAGTGATAAAGGAGGTTGGAACACTTTCACCCCTTCTGATATTAACCCTGTTGATAGAAGTGCCACTGTAGGTGTGGAGCAAGCTCTTTGTCATTTACTCCCATCTCTGGAACTCCAAACCATTTGGAAAACTAAAGGAGCCCGCCTTCAAGCAGAGGACAGGCAGAGTGCAGGTGGTATCTGGACATCGCTTGTCACCCATGAGATCGAATAAAGGGACAATGAAAGGGTTTTGGCTGGTGTCTCTATCTTGAAGACTTATTATCTATCTCTTTGTGATATAACAATTTCAACAAGTAGACTAACCCCAAATGGAGAAGTAGCTCTTTTTTGACAAGTGCTAGAACTATATAGAAACCACCTAACTTTTGACTGAAATTCTCCAAATATTGGCCCCATGTAGTGCATATTTGAAACAATGTAATAAATAAACAAAAATTAACAAATTAAAAGTTAAGTGTCCAGGATATAGGAAAAATATGCTGACCTGATAATAACCAAGAAGTATGTGCCGTCTGTAAGACTAGAGCAAATGAAACTGTACATAAGCACTACAGTGAATTGAGTTTTGTTATACAGCAGTAGAGGTTAGCAATTCCAATGCTGCTATCCGATCATGTTGGAATTGATAAACTCAGTGAGTAGATGGTGGAGCCAGATGTCTCACTCTTACAGTGAGTGTTTACAGATAAACAAGTAGAACAGGCTAGAATGACTCACGTGGTTATGGATTAAAGTTGGACGCATCAGTAATGATTTCAGGTTTAGCTTTAATATAGATACGGGTGGTTCCATATAAGAACACTAACATGGGCGAGGATACTCATATGCATTTTCTTGTTGTGTCAGTGAAGAAGGCCTAAAAACAATGAAACCCCAAAAGTACAGAGCATGCCTAGTATTCAGATCTGGCTTCTAAGGCCATTCTCCAGAAGAAGGAACAAGGGGTCCCTAGGTAAAGGGCTAATTCTAGGACTGGCATAGGCAATACATGACATTCCTGGATCATCTGGCAGTGTCAGAAAGGAAGGAGGTGCTCAAAATAAAGCAACGCCTTATAGTGATGGAGGTATGTCAAAGGGACAAGGAAGCAAACTCAGCTCGCTCCAGTGACTAAATAAAGTAGTAATACGTCACAATTTAAACTATAACCAAGCATAAAATTAATCCCCATGAGTCTGTACTAATATAAATTAATGATAAAGTAAATAAATGAGGGAGAAGAGACAATCTATCACACAGAAGAATTCCAAATACAGAAGGTCCTTGACTTACGATGGTTTTACATAAGATTTTTCAAGTTTACGACGATGAGAAAGCAATACACATTCAGTAGAAACCATATTTAGGCTTTAGAATTTAGAATTTTGATGTTTTCCCGGGTTGGGGATATGTGGCAGGATCTCTAGTGATGCTGAGTAGGGACAGCAAGCTTCAGCTCCCAGTCAGCCACATGATCACGAAGGTAAACAACCATTACTCTGCAGTTTATTGTTTCTTATAGTATTTTCAGCTTATGATTGGGTTTATCAGGACTTAATGCCAATCATAGATCGAAGAACATCTATAATTTATGTAGACACTCAGCCCTTCAATTGGAGCGTAACTCCCACTCCTTGCAGGTGAGCTAAGTGCGATGACTTCCTTCCAAAATTACCATATGGGAGGAGGGAAAGAAAAGAGTAGTTTTGCAGTGGAGAAACCTGGCAAACACTACCTCAGCCAGGTAACCAAATTCAACACCAGTAGTTGACAGCATGTATCTTTGACACCATGGTATGAAAACAGCATTTTACCCCCGAGTCTTCCTCTCAGAACTCACAAAGCCATTCTAATAGTGAGAAAAATATCAGGAAAACCATAATTGAGGAACATTCTACAAAATACCTAACCAATACTCTTCAAAACTGTCAGGGCCATCAAAAACAAGTCTGAGAATGGTCACAGCCAAGAAAAGCTTAAGGAAATGTGATAACTAAATATAATGTGGTATCTTGAATGAGACCCTGGAATAAATAATAGAAGGACATTTGGTAAAAAGAAAGAAAATGTAAATGAAGTCTTTACGTATTTCTATAGACTACTTTGGTTAATACAGTAATGTATCAATATTGGTTCATTAAATGTAATAAATATACCACACTTAAGTAAGATGTTAATAATAGGGGAAACGGGGGAATAGCTGGTAATCCTCTATACAATTATTTCAATTTTTCTGTAACTCTAAAACTTTTCTAAAAAATAAAGTGTATTAGAAAAAAAGGACACATCTCACTGTGAGTCTAGTTAAATTTATGCTCTTTTTGCAAACACAGGCAGCCTTCTCTGATTTAATGTATTTTTTAAAGTGTTTTTACCAAAAGATCAATTTAAAATCTTAAATAATCCTATACTGGCTATGATGTGCGCTGACCACCAGGAAGCGGCACAGAACATGGTGGGCAAACAGTAGTGGTGGCAGGGTGCTGAGGGAGCAAGGGAAGGAGGAGGCGGGGAGGTGGGGAAGCAGGGAGGTGGGGAACCTGATTGGCCCTGATTGCCAGCGAGGCCTAGGGACCCTACCCATGAATGAAGTTCATGCACCAGGCCTCTAGTGTTTAATATAATATATGAATATTGTTTTAAATATATTTTTACTGATTTCAGAGAGGAAGAGGAAAAGAGAGAGAGAGAGAGAGAAACATCAATGATGAGAGAGAATCATTGATTGGCTGCCTCCTGCACACCCCACACTGGGGATCAAGCCTGCAACCCAGGCATGTGCCCTTACTGGGAATTGAATCATGACTTCTTAGTTCACAGGTCGATGCTCAACCCCTGACCTACACCAGCCAGGCAATATATGAATCATTGACAGAAGAATTACATTTCCAGGTGACTAGTAAACTAACACAGAGATATATAAATATAAAATTATACCTTGCTCCTTTGTCCTATATTATTAATAGTCAGGTATATGTCCTTCAGACTATTCATCATGTCACAAAAACATATATATATATATATATATATATATATATATATATATATGTTTATTTTCTGTTTGTTACTTCTCTGTTTATTTTTTTTTCTTTTTCTGAAACTACAATTGTACTAGTTCTGACTGGTGAAACTATCCTCTAAGTCTCTTCTCTTTTCCTCCTAATTTCCAGAGCTCTTTGTGTTTTGTTTCTCTTTTGACTTAGTTTTATATATATAGTTTTTTAAAAATATATTTTTAATTGATTTTTTTACTAAGAGGAAGGGAGAGGATTAGAGAGTTAGAAAAATCGATGAGAGAGAAATATTGATCAGCTGCCTCCCACATACCTTGACCGGAATCGAACCTGGGACCTTTCAGTCCACAGGCCAACACATTATCCACTGAGCCAAACCGGTTTTGGCATATATAGTTTTTAAATGAATTATAATATATACATTACTATGGATTTTAATTTATCACTTCATGTTGCATCACTCATGGACATCCTTTCAGAAAAAATATATTGTGTCAACTCTCTATATAGCATCACAAAATTCCATATTATGAGACTACTAGAGTTTTATCTAACCATATCTTTATGGATCCTATTAAGGTTTCCAGATTTTACCTTCTCTTTCATTTAGTAAATACCTCTTACAGATATCCTGTCACACTTGTGCTTTCATTTCTATAAAGTAGATTCTTTGTAGTATATGAGCATTTTAATTTAAATCGGTTTTCCAAGTTTACTTTCCAAATATTAGGAAATTAGCAGTCTAATTAACAATACATATCCTCACTAAACTAGATGTCTCTCTTTAGAGTTTTACCAATTTGATGAATAAAAGTGACATCTCATTATTGTTCTACTTTCCATTTCCTTGGCCAATAGAATGAACATCTTTTCGTATATTTATTTATCATTTGGATGTTCTTACACTTTTCTATTCAGTTTGTGTCCATTGTTTTATTTTTCCATTGGATTGTCTGATTGTTGTTTTTTCTTAACAAGTTTGGAGATATTCTTAATTAGGAATATTATCCCACTATGCCTACTATAGCATAGAGTTAATAAAATGACTACTGCAGATACTTATTGTGAGAATTAAATTATTTGATATATGTAAAACACTTATAACGGTGCCTGGTTCTTGGCAAGTGCTTGTTAAATGATAGTTACTATTTTAATTATTTCTACTATTTCCCCAAAAAGCATTTACCTTTGGAACTGATTTGGGATATAATTTGCTATAAAGCATGTTTTTAATTATGAGTAGATAAATGTGCCTACTTTTCCTTTGTATCTTACTTAGAAAGGTCCTAATAGTCATTTTATATAAATTTTCTCTTATAATTTTGTCTAATAATTCTATTGTCTTTGTCTTAACATTTAGACTTTTAATCAATCTTGGGTTTGGTCTGATATATGGGATGAGGTGAAGGTCCTGTTTTTTGTTTTTGTTTTGTTTTTATCCACAATGGGAATAACCCATTGTTGACAACCATTAACATGATCTATTAAATTCTAAATAACTCTTTATCCATTAATTGATATACCACTATTATAGTATACTTTCTCCTAATTTGAAATCTCTCTTATAACTCACCTATAATTTGCTAGAATTTTTCCTAAAGTGTTTTGGAACAGTATATATCATTGTTGTCCTTTCTGAATCCTTACAAACTCAAAATGCCCTTCATTTGCTCCCATGGATAAAGGGCTATTCTGAAGAATGATTTCTTCTCTGACAACCCTTTCCTCTCAGTAGACTGTTTTCATTATTTTGCTGCATGCTTGTTTCTGATATAACAGATGAGAAGTCTGATACTGGTTGTTAATCTCTTTTTTCTTTCTGGAAAGAGCTTCCTTTATCCTTGCATTGCAGAAATATTACCATGTCATCTTCTTTCAAATAAATCCTGTTGGAGACACAGTGAGCCCTGTAAATCTGTAGCGTTTGTCAGCAGAGGAAAGTTTATTTTCTGTTTGTTACTTCTCTGTTTATTTTTTTTTTCTTTTTCTGAAACTACAATTGTACTAGTTCTGACTGGTGAAACTATCCTCTAAGTCTCTTCTCTTTTCCTCCTAATTTCCAGAGCTCTTTGTGTTTTGTTTCTCTTTTGACTTAGTTTTTTCACTTAACTTTCCAAACTACTAATTAATTTCTCAGAGTGAGACCCCTTTTTTCAGTTAATCTAATGAGATTTTTTTTTAATCATAATTTTGGAAAATTATGTGCTAAAATTTTATCCCTTGAAGTTTCACTGCTTTCTTTTTAAAGGTTCATTCTGCTTCTTCCGCCTCTTTTAGTCTATTTAGCCATCAGGTTTTACCTTGGTCTTCGCCTTTCTGGTTCCTGAATCTTCTCAAGTGATTAGCACTTCCTCTTTGCTCATGTTTGATCTCCCTCTGTTCAATCAGTCTGTTAGGCTCTTCCAACAGGCACAAGCTAGCAAGAGATAGAAGATACAGCAGTTGGTTGGTTTGTTATCTTTCCTGGTAAGCCAGGTTTTTGCTTTGTTTTGTTTTGACATTACCTTTCTTTTGAAGCAGAAGAAAGAGCATATTTGCTCTCTGTCTCAACAAATGCAAACAACATCCCTCTTCCATCCACAGAGACAACAAAAAAATCAGTCCAGCGGTTCTTTTGCTGGTTTCAGCCTGTTTCCTTGTTGGTCCATAGGCCCTTGGAAAACAGCCCTCTTCAAGAAGGAACTGACCAGACTGCCAGTAATCCTCTGAAGAAACCTCCCCAGCCCTAGCTGGTTTGGCTTAATGGATAAAGCTTCCGCCTGAGGACTGAAGGGTCCCAGGTTGATGCGCGGGTTGTGGGCTAGATCTCGAGTCGGGGGTACGCGGGAGGCAGCTAACCAATGATTCTCTCTCATCATCGATGATTCTATCTTTTTCTCCCTCCCCCTTCCTCTCTGAAATCAATAAAAATATATTTTTTAAAAAAAGAAACCTCCCCATTCAAATCCACCGATAGTCTCACCCCAACCTCACAATGTCATTTACCTGAAGGCACTCATTTAACCGCCTCTTGTCCTATAGTCGCAATCTGTCTATCTGGAACTCTCTTCCCACTTCCACTTTTCTCAGGTTTCTAATCAAATATATCTCCCAGAGACGCCTTCTCTATTCATTCTGCGTAAAATAGCAAAACCCATTCCTGTGTCTTCTCTTCTATTTTTCATCATAGTAACCACCTTCTTTTTCTTTTTTATTTCATAGGCAAAGAAGAGAGTAAGAAAAAATTCAGGATATGTGCTCAAGCCACTTTCTAATTTGAATACTCCCACCATGGGCTGTGTGAATTTTTCAGTCCAATTACTTTTATTTTCGAATAGATAAATTTGTGTGAACTCCCTGTCAAAGATGACGCATTGCACACATGCATCTATTTTAGTTCCCTCTTGAAACCACACTAAGTTGATAATAAAGAATTTTTAAGAACATGAACTCACAAAAGGGAGATTAGATGCAAAGATAACAGCTATAACATTTTATAAGCTAGAAAACAAATAGATAAGCAGGAAATGACTCAGCAGACCTGAGTAAAATTAATCTTTAAAGTAACAGAGGGGGAAGCTAAGAGCCAAGTGGGAGAACCTGATTTAACTAACAGAATTGCCTAAATACTCAGAAACAGAAATGAGCCCAGGTACACTATGAGGATATATTCTCTGAAGAAATAAACAGGGGTAGGTGGGTGGCACCAACTCTGGTTTTTCTTATCCGGCGTCCTTGGGGTCCTCGATCCAGGTCCCTGGGCTGTCTCATTATAAGAAGCTAGTAATAGTGCGTGCAACTCTGAGGATGGAAGACCATTTGGAGGGTGAAAGGAGATGAATGTGAGGAAGAGTTTTTCAGTATTTGATTGCTTCTAAATTTTGTACCACTTATGGATTACCTATTTCAAAAACCAAAATAAAACATGCGCACACACACAGACACACACACACACACAGAAAGAAAGAAGGAGAGAGAGAGAGAGAGAGAGAGAGAGAGAGGGAGGGAGGGAGAGATCTGAGAAAAATAATGGCATTAAACTTCTTGATAGTCAGTGGAAGACAGAGGCAATGGAATGACGCCTTCAAAACTAAGAAAAACTATTACTTACCATGTAACATGATAGATATGGAATTATTACCTAGAATTCCATGCATAGTCAAACAATCAATCAGGCATGAGAATAGGATAAAAATATTTAGATATTTCCACCATAAAACGCTGCAAAATATAGGAACCACTTCTCAGGAAACTATTGAAAAATGTATTTCAACAATAACACTGGAAAGACAAATATGCAGGTTCTGGGAAATAGAAAATCCAACCCAGGAGAGAGAGAGAAGGGGAATCCTCAGGTGAAGAGTGACTCCAGGGTCCACCAGTCAGTGGATATTTAATCTCGGTAGAGCTGATCAGAGGCCTAAGAACCTTGCTTCTAAGAGACGAAATGGAGCTCCCGCTGCACCTGAAAAATCCCAAGAGGGATTTCAGAAAACTGCTTAGTGTCAGTCCTGGCCCTGTTTGCTCTTCTCTGCCAGTCTCCTCTGTGTTTCAGGAAGGATGGTCCCTGAAAACTGACTTTCCTAGGCTTCTAGTTAGCGTGTGTCTCAGTCTGTTCAGGCTGCTATAACAAGGTAGCCTGGGTGGCTTATAAATAAAAATAAATTTATGTCTCAGAGTTCTAGAGGTTGAAAGTCCGAGATCAGTGTGCCAGCCTGGTCAGGATGCGGGTCCTCTTCTGGTAACAGACTTCTTGCCACCCTTACATAGCAGCAGGGACGAGGGAGCCCTCTCTGACCTCTTTCATAAGGTCATTCATCTCATTCATAAGGGCTCCACTCTCCTGACCTAATAACCTCTCAGAGGCCCCACACCTCCTAATCCCACCACATGGAGCATTCAGATTTCAATGTATGATTGACGGAGGGACAGAAACATTTGGACAATAGCAAAAAATTATGATTATTGCTACTGGTGACAGTTTAGAAGAGAGAAAGGGAAGGGAAATCAGAGAATTTATTTTCTTCCTTCCCTATCTTGAGCAGCTTCTTTAACAATATTCGTGTTTTCTTTTTGCCCCGTCAGCATGGCTGTGGTTGAGTGTTGACCTATGAACTACAAGGTCACGGTTTGATTTCCGGTCAGGGCACATGCTCAGATTGCAGGCTCAGTCTTTATGGTGGGGCATGCAGGAGGCAGCTGATCAATTATTCTCTCTCATCATTGATGTTTCTATCTGTCTCCCTCTCCCTTCCTCTCTGAAATCAATAAAATATATATATATATATATATATATATATATATATATATATATATATATATATATATTTATAAAGAACTAATTATCCATTACTCTTTCAGTCTCTTTTAAAATAAGTTGATTCCTATTCAGTGCAGGCCCTCAATAAGACTATGGAGTCTTGTTATAATTCTTTTTAATTTATAACCCTGTGTCAGATATATATTTTTCCTGTCATTCTCACAATACTCTGTGTGATAGATAATACAGGATGAGAAACTGTGGTTCAGAGAATTAAAGTGATTCTCCAAGGTCCTGCAACTGGAACATGAGGAGCTGGTATTCAAACCAAGTCTTCTGATTGCAGATCCCTTTCCACATGGGTTCCTTCTGATTTACAACAGGCAATGACTCCCTAACTTTAAGCCTG
>PVJC01048858.1:0-12322 GCA_004026665.1 Murina feae | reverse complement strand
TATGGAATGTATTCAAGGTCAGGTCAGAAAGTGAGATATATCACCACCCATATGTAGTTGGCCAAAACTTGTTCATGCCCTAGGGAAAGATAACCTTCTTATTTTCTCTGTCATATTCTTTAATAAGAATTTGCAAGAGGACCTGAAAAGACACTTATCCAAGAGAACATACATATGGCCAATAGACAGATGAAAAGATGCTCAGCATCACCAATCATCAGAGAAATGCAATTTGAAACCACAATAAGATATCACTTCATATCTGTCAGAATAGCTATCATCAATAAATCAACACATCACAAGTGTTGGCAAAGATGTGGAAAAAAGGAAACTCTCATGCACTGTTGGAAGGAATGCAGATGGGTGCAGTCACTGTGGAAAACAATATTGAGGTTTCTAAAAAAATTAAACATGGAACTGCCTAATGACCCAGCGATTCTACTTCTGAGAATATATCCAAAGAAACCCAAGACATTAATTCAAAAGAACATATGTTCCCCTATGTTCATTGCATTGTTATTTATAATCACCAAGCCATGGAGACAACCCAAGGGCCCCTCAATAGATAAGTAGATAAAGAAGATGTGGTGTACATACACAATGGAATATTATTTGGCCATAAAAAAGAACAAAATCGCCCCAACTGGTTTGGCTCAATGGATAGAGCGTCAGCCTGCAGACTCAAGGGTCCCAGGTTTGATTCCAGTCAAGAGTATGTACCTTGGTTGTGGGCACATCCCCAGTGGGGAGTGTGCAGGAGGCAGTTGATCGATGTTCTCTCTCATCGACGTTTCTAACTCTCTATCCCTCTCCCTTCCTCTCTGTAAAAAATCAATAAAATATATTTTAAAAAAAAGAACAAAATCTTACCATTTGTGACAGCATGGATGGACCTAGATGGTATTATGCTCAGTGAAATAAGTCAATCAGAGAAAGACAAATACTGTATGATTTCATATGTGGAATCTAAAGACAATGTAAATGAACAGGCAAAATAGAACAGATTCATAGATATAAAGAGCAAACTGATGATTGCCAGAGGGGAAGAGGGTTGAGTGCAAAAGGTGAAAGGATTAAGAAGTACAAATGGATAGTTACAAAATAGTTAAATACAGCATAGGGAATATAGTCAATGATATTGTAATAATTATGTATGGTGCCATGTGGGTACTTAAAATATCAGGGGATCACTTTATAAAGTAGACTAGAGGCCCGGTGCAGGAATTCATGCACAGGTGGGGTCTGGTTGGCCCACCCCAATGGGGCCCCATCGGGCCAGGCTGGTGTGTGTGTGTGAGGGAAGGGTCATAGGCAGTTGGCTTGCTGGCCCCGTCCTCAATTGGGGTGTTGGGGGCCAATTGGTGGCTGGGCTGGCTGGGGGAGTGGGGCTGATGGGGGCCTGGATCAGGCTGGTTGGCTGCTGTAGTGCTTGTTATAGCACCAGTTGTTCTGGTAGTTCCGCTGTTCTGGTCGCTGGGCTTTTATATATATAGATGGTTGTCTCACTACTATGCTGTATACCTGAAACTAACAAAAAGTAATACTGTCTGTAAATTTTAATTGTAAAATAACATTTAAAGAAAAGACACAGACAAAAAAATAATCTTCCAGTCAACAATATTTATTGATGATCAGCTTGGTGCATATCATTTTATTAGGCGCTGTGAAAGTAAAAAGAGAGTCAAAAATTTCCATGCATACATATAGAAAATGGATTAAGTCTTTTTAACTCATTCTGTTTAAGGATATTAGTTATAGATTGTGTTCAAACTTCATTATGAATTAGTTACTATTTAGAAATTAGGGAAACAAATAATGTATAAATTATGGTGTATGTATCAGATAACATATTTTCTGGGTTCAAATTCTAGGTGCCTGGATCTCTGGTAGTGATTGCAGATAGTCCTCCATGTTCAACAGCTGGAGCAACAGAAGAGGGTTGGCTAAGTAGAGTAGGAAATTGTGTGTAACAGGTTAATTCTTTCCATGACCACAAAAAAAGATACTACATGTTAAGCAGTAAGTGGCAACCTTAACAAGAATGGGGTTAGGACTTGGAATCTGGGTCACGAGAAAATTATATGAAAAAACAGAAAACAAGTGACAGGACATGATGATTGTTATCAACTGGCAAGGGCTGTCATATAAAATCGGGGGAGGGATGAAGTAGCATGATTTTTGAATTTATAGTGATGTTAGCTAAAAAGAAAATATAATGTAGAATTAATATGACCTCCTTTTTTGTTGCAATAGACTTATAAATATATTTTCAACAGACTTGGTGATTTTGTAATTATGGAATTAAAGCAAATTAAGCAATTAGTTGCCTTCTGAGGTCCAAATTTGTCCCCCTACCCCCGTTCTTTTTGTTTGTTTGTTAATCCTCACCCAAAGATATTTTTCTACTGATTTTCAGGGAGGGTAGAAGAGAGAGGGAAAGAGAGAGAAACATTGATTGGTTGCTTCCTGCATGCACCCCGATCAGGGCCAGGGAGGGGCCTGCAACTAAGGTATGTGCCCTTGACCGGAATCAAACCTAGGTCCCTTTGGTCTGCAGGATGACCCTTTATTCACTGAGCAACACTGGTTAGGGGCCCCTATTCTTATTTTTAAATGATTCAGATGATCAAGTGGCAAAATGATGGTAATAGGGAACTGATATTTGAATGTAAATTATGTGTTGGGCACCCCACAGGCACTTTAAAATAAGTTTATTTTAACTTTTATGAGGATGCTCTGAGGCAGGCATGATTTCCCCTGTTTTGACAGAAGGGAACACTGAAGCCCAGTGAAGCTGAATGTCTTGATGAAGGGCACATGACTCACTGTGGAACTGGAACGAGAAATCAGGTCTTTGGGTATGGGTTGTAGCTGAACATTGCAATGCTGATATGGATATAACTATTGTAGTCTCTGGTTGATATTTTGAGTATTTTATAAAACCATGTAAGAGAATAAAAGATTGCTTACTGTATTTTCCGGCGTATAAGACGACTGGGCGTTTAAGACGACCCCCAACTTTTGAGAAGATTTTCCTGGGTTAAAAAGTCCGGACGGAGACCATATGCAGCTCAAAAAGGAGCCGACCGGAGACACTTGTGGTCTCTGTCCGGCTCCATTGAAATGAATGGAGTGTGGCTGTTTTTGAGCTCCCCCCACCGTATGCAGTGACTGCAGATTTTCCAGTCTGGCTCAGAAGTTTCAGCACCCGCCCTATAAGACGACACCCAGCATATAAGACGACCCCCGACTTTTGAGAAGATTTTCCTGGATTAAAAAGTCTTCTTATACACTGGAAAATACAGTACTTGAACTCTGCAAAAGAGGTAAAGTGAAATATTGAAATGTTGAAAGGTATTGATTTTGGCATCACAGAAAAATATGTGTATCTCTCATTCTAGTGTTCATGCGCTCATTCTCTTTCTCTTGCTTTCTAATTTATGTCTCATCAATTTCTCAAAAAGGATTTAGTTAATTCCCAGGAAAGTCATAAGGTATTAAAATTATTTTCACATTTCTAGCTAAATACATTGTTTGCCTTGAGATTGATGAAGAACTAACAATATTGATAAATAAAAAAATGTTATAGGCTTCTTTATATGAATGGAAATATTTCGTATATATTTTCTATAGCTTGCTCTTCTGTTTAATATTATTTTCTTGGTAGTAACCCATGTTGTTTTGTGTAGCTATAGTTCTTTAATTTTTACTGTTGTATGTGAAATTCTCTGTATATATCACAGTTTGTTTATCCTTTGTACTAGAGGCCCGGTGCATGAAATTCATGCATGGGTAAGGTCCCTAGGCCTGGCCGGCAATCAGGGCCAATCTGTGGAGTGACCGGCAGGGTGTTCAGGGCCCCTGCTGACACCCACCTTGGTTGGCCTGAGGCCTGCGGGCTGGGGGCAGCTCCTACATTGAGCATCTGCCCCCTGGTAGTCAGTGTGCATCATAGCAACCAGTTGTTCCATTGGTCACTCCCCCATTCGGTTGATTTGCATATTGGATTTTATTATATAGGACTGTTGACAAAGCATTGGGTTGTTTCCTGATGTTTGCTGTGACAAGCAATTGCTGGTATGAACATTCTTTTACAAGCATCCTGGTACACATTTGCAAGTGTTTCTGCAGGCGACATATTCTAGGGTGTATAATTGCTGGGTTATAGGATAAATGCATCAATTTTATTAGGTAATGTAATAGTGTTTTTCCAGAGTGAATGTTGTACCAATTTATACTCCCAAAAGCCACGTAAAAGTTTTTGTTTACTCCATAACCACACTTTATACATGTTACTGTCTCTTTTTAACTCTTGCTCATCTGATAGCTCAGTGTACTTTTAATTTGTGTATCTCTCAGTACTAATGAGATTAAACTTCATTTCTTACGTTCTTGGTCATTCATGTTTTCACTTCTATTGTTTTCCAGTTCTTTTGCCCATTTTCCATTGCGTTATATATCTATTTATTATTGATTTGAACAAGTGGTTTTTAAAAAATATATATTTTGGATACTAATCATTTGACAGTAGCTTGTGATGCAAATCTTTTCTTTCAGTTTATGATTTATCTTTTCATATTTAAAATTGATTTGTTTTATAAACATTAGGATTAAATTTTAATGCCGTTAAATACATCATGTTTTCTTAAATAGTTTGAACTTATTGTGTCTTAGTTAAGAAACCCTTTCTACCCTAAGGTGATAATCTCTTATCTCTTCTTCAAAAGTGTTTCTTTTTTTAAAATACATGGTTTTCTTAATATATACGGTGTGCTTTAGGAATATAATTTTTTCCATATAGTTAGCCAGTTAGAATCCATACACTCTTCACCAAATTGGGTTGCTACCTCTGTCATATATCAAGTTTTGTGACTTGTGTAATGAAAAAGCCACTCTCCATTCTTTGATCAGATTCAACATTTTATTATATGGTTATGACTAAATGTGCTTTTATTGAAAAACAAAGTGTGGACAAGGCAGATTAATCTAGACCTGGTAACTAGGAAGCAGAAAGGGTATAAAAGAGAACTTTGAGCCTGGCTAGTGTTGCTCGTGGTTGAGTGTTGACCTATAACTAGGAGGTCACAGTTAGATTCCAGGTCAGGGCATGTACCCTGCTTGCAGGCTACTCCCCAGTAGGGAGTGTGCAGGAGGCAGTCTATCAATGATTCTCTTATCATTGATGTTTCTATCTCTCTCTCCCTCTTCCTCTCTGAAATCAATATATTAAAAAAAAAGAGAGAGAAAGAGAACTTTTAAGCAGGGAGACCAGTTAGGAGTTTATCACAAGTTCAAGAAAATGAAGTCCGAATTATAAAAATGACATGGAAATGGAAAGGACAGAAATGTGAGAAAACTTTCAAAGGATGTACTTCGTGAAAAATTGAATTTGGAAAGCAAAATAAGGTACTAGTAAGTGACAAGCATGACTATAAGTTTTGAGCTTCAGTGACTCTCTCTCCTTGTTTTTTTTTTAAAGGAAAAACAAGATTATTTCAATGTTATTACAATTGATGTGGCCATAGGACACTGAAGTAGAGATTTAGGAAGTATTTGTATATAGTTGATAAGTTAAATGTATTAGAAGATGTTTTTAATAAACTTTGTAAATTTCTCCATTCTTATTGTTTCATAGGAATTCTTTATATATTTTGGATACATATCCTTCTCTCAGGGATATTTTTTTCTGGATGTGTCTTTTTGTTTGTTTTTAATCTTTTTATGGTACCTTTTGAGAAACAAGTTCTAAATTATTATGTAGTGGAGTCTATCAATCATTTTCTTTGCACATTTAAAAATATATTTTTATTGATATCAGAGAGAAAGAGAGAAGGAAAGAGAGATAGAAATATCAATGATGAGAGAGAATCATTGATTGACTTCCTCCTACATGCCCCCTACTGGGGGTTGAGCCTGCAACCTGGGCATGTGCTCTGACAGGAATTGGAACTGTGATCTCCTCATTCATAGGTGGATGCTCAGCCACTGAACCATACCAGACAGGCTGTTGGCACATTTTATCTAAGAAATGTTTCTGTGCATTGAGGTAATGGAAATAGTTTCTTATATTGCATTCTAATTATTTTATAAATATTTAATTAAATTGAAATTGATTATTGTTTATGATATCTGGTAAGAAGACTGTCATATTTTCCTTTTATGGTTACCCAGTTGTCCCATCACTATCTATTGAAAAGTCCATTTACCTCTCACAAATTTTAAAACCATCTTGGTCATATATCAAGTAATAAATATGAGTCCATTTATAAGTTTCTTATTCTATTTAATGTTTCTAATTGCCAATCTGTGTCAGCACCACCTGATTTTAATTTCTGTAACTTTATGATAAATTTGATATAAGGTAGGGCAAGTTTTCCCATATTTTTTCTTCTCATTCCACAGAATAGTGTCTTCACAACTCTTGAACCTAAATTTTGATTTTAGACTCAACATGTTAATTAAGGCACACATAAACACACATTTATGGAATTTTTATTGCCACTGCAATGAATTTACATAACAATAAACTGTAATATTTATGACATTGACTCTTTTAGTTCATAATCATGGTATAGTCTTGATTATTTAGGTTTTCTTTAGTGCATTTCAGTACAGTTTTATATATTTGTCCATAATGTTTTTGCATATTTTTATTAAATTTATTTCTGACTATTGCATATATTTTTATTGCAGTTTTAAAATATTCATTTTCCACATCTGTATTATTGGTGTATTAAATGCAATATCTTTTTACATGTTGATTTCATACTCTGCAAATGCATTAAATTATTTTCTTATTCTAGAAATTATCTGTAGATCCTGTTGTATTTTTGTAACAAAGCATACAACTTGAAAATAATGATATTTTAATTTCTTCCTTTCTATTCTTTTTCCTGTTTATTTCCTTTTTGTACTAACAAGAGACTCCAGTACAAAGTTGAAAAAAGTGGGCATTATGTTAATTGTTCTGACCTCAATAAGAATAATGCCTTTATTATTAACTATGATGTTTAGTGGTAATTGTCTTGTGGATACTCTATTAGGTAAAGAAATTTTGTAATTAAAAAAATCAAAGCTAAATCATTGGCTTCAATCAAGGGAAAAGGAAAGAGAACGGGAAAGAAGAATCTACTGAGTTTTTATTTTTATTTTTAAAATATATTTTTTATTGATTTCAGAGGAAAAGAGAGAGCAAGAGAGACAGAAACATCAATGATGAGAGAAAATCATTAATTGGCTGCCTTCTGCATGCTCCACATAGGGGATAGAGTCTGCAACTCAGCCATGTGCCCTGATTGGGAATTGAACCATGACCTCTTGGTTATAGGTCGATGCTCAACCACTGAGTCATGCTGGCCAGGCGAGTTTTTAATTCCAATTATTATATTTTTAATTTCTAAATGTTCTATGTAGTTACTTCTTCCCTCCTTCTTTTTCTTCTTTCTTTTCTTCTTTTCTCCCCCACCCCTTCCTCCTCCTTCCATCCTTCCTTCTCTCTTTCTTTCTATCTAAACCAGTTTTGCCTTCTTAAAATATTTCCTTACATTCAGGCCTTTAAATTATAAAAATGTACTTAATATATTTAATATTCATTATTTGTCTTCTAATTCCAATATCTGAAGTCTTATGCATCAAACTTTGCTGTCTATTGTTTCAACTACTTCTTACTCTACTATTTGTTTCCTCATATATTTTGTGAGTTTCAACTACAAGTTCATATTGTTCAAAATTTTATTTTGTTCAAAAATTTCAAGCCCTATATTGGCAATTTATGCGTCCAGTGACTATTTGCTTCTACCAAATATTGGGGAACCTCACCAATGCAGAAACACTTTAAGTTATTTTTTTCTTTTTGCCTGAAGTTTTTTGGATATAACCCAGGTAATATGAGATTGGGCTACAAGTTCAGGGAGGGTCAGTTTGTGAATATCAATTTCAAAGGGTGATTTTATGTTTCCTTCTACCAATGCCACATTTTATAATAAGCAATTTTCCTTGCTGTCCCCTGGATTTATTTCTAGTTGAGGGTTTAGGACTTTTGGGTGCTGATTTATTAAAGCTTCTCCTATTAGATTCCTTATCTTGGTCAGGTGCCTTCAGGATTTATTTTCTGTTGGCTGTGAGTACAAAAGCTCAAGGTCACCTTCATGGGTAAATGTTCTCGAAGTGTTAGCCAGATTCAAAGCTCAGCTTACCTGTCTAGATCCCTATGGCTTTTGAGGATACTTACTTTCTTGCCAACACATTGATGTATTTAAAAATATTTTTTATTATTTTAATTACTTTTCAATGAGAGAGTTGGTCACAGTGAATAGTGTGTCATATTATTGGAAAACGGATTTTTTGTCTTTGAAAATAATTTATTCCTATAATAAATTTAAGATTGGCATGAAAAGGATGAAGAGGTCCTTCATGAATAATAGTATAAATATAAGATCATGGACTATATTACTCATTTATGTACTGTCATACCTTTTTACTGCACACTCTGTTATGTGAGGTGATGTGTTACACTTACAGGAGATGCCAATAAGTATACTGAAAGGTTCTCAAATTTGAAAGATAATTTGTCATTTATAGATATAAATGATACATTCAATCAGGATGGTACAAACTATTCATACCCAACTGAGGAACTAAAGCAAATCATTGTAAAGAAGGTGATATTTTATCTCAATCTATAAGGTAGACAGAGGGAGATGAGTGGAAGTTTATTCCAGGTAGAAAACAAAGAGCATAAACAATGGTGTAGAGGTCAAAACAAAACAAAACAAAAAAACACCCACCAACAAACAAACAAAAAACCCCCACAAGAAATGGCTTTAGATTACTGTATGTTTGATGGATTATAAGCTATTTTAAGGAAATAGTTAATGATAAGAGTGGAAAGTCAGGCAAAGGCTTGAGTATGAAGAGCCATAAATTCTAGACTAAGCAATTTGAACTTAAATTGGTAGTGGGACTGAGAGTTACTAATAGATGTATAAGCTTTTCAGTTTGATACAGTCTAAAATGTGTCATTTATGGGAGGCTGAATGTCGAAATAGATTTATTTATTTAAACTCTAGCAATTATAGGTAGGGGTAAATGAAAATGGGATGAAGCAGCATGGGAATGTGAAACAAGTAAAACACTATTTTGATATGACTAATCTCCATTGCTGATGATGGCTTGATGTCGTTTACATAATTACTTTTTTCCATTGCTTAGAAAATAATTTATTTTCTGAATAAGTTTGAAACCACACCCTGTGTTTCCTTCCATCAATAAGAATCAATCCTGAGCATACCAAAGGACACATTATTTAGGAACTAATTCCCCCCTGTATTTTAAAGAGAAAGAACTAGGCTGGTTCTTGCTCATATTGTTTTGATCATTTTATCTCATGTTTTAAGTGAAATAGTGCATCTCTATACATTTCTTAGGCCACCTCATTTTGTTAATGAGACAAAGGATAATGAAATGTCAGTAAGGATTTGTGGTATCAAAATTCAAGGTCCACTTTATAAATGCTAAGGATCAGAAAGTTATCAAAGGGACACTGATAGGCATATTATGATGCGATTTTTATTTCTGAATTTGTGTCTTTCTTCACTCTAATACCAAAACCTCATTAGGCCTGGCTACCATGTGGGGCAATAACACAGCTGAGTCTTTCTCGGGCAAAATACATTAACATTCCAAATGAAATTTGGTCTGAATTTATCTCAAGGAGCATTTCTCTCAAAGGTATAGTATGAATTATATTAGCAGTGCAGTTATTAAGCTTTATTGAATAGTTCTGTTTTAGGAAAGAAAAGTGACCTTTTGTGTCTCTCAGAGGGGCAATGGCTCTACAGATATATTTAGAATAATACTAATTGGGACAGGACATCAGGTTTACAAAAATATAGGAGGAAATTGGATATTCAGTTAAAAAATATCAAGTATCTTAAACAAAGCATTTCATAATATTAAATGTCTGACCTTTATTACTTCCTAATCAAACAACTCCATCTTCTGTTACAGGTTGTAGATGGGAAATGGAGGTCCGAAAAATACTGTTGAAAATTCTCATTTTTTATACTGCTTGAAATATTGGCACAATTTGTAATCTAAACTCCTCAGTAATTACTCTAACTACTGTTTTTCTTCAATGAACAGACTTACATATCTTTCACATTTTGACATGAAATCTAGTGTTTTCTAAAAAGCAATGTCAAAAAATAAACATGCCCTAGTTTTTATGTTTCTTTGTGGTCATTATCTTTGGAAGTGATAACACCGTCAGATATGCTAGCATTCAGATGCTTGAATTAACTTAAATTTTAATCTCTAATGCTGGCTCAAATATTTTAAAAAGAGATAATACGGTAATATAGAACATTATTTTACACAAAGAAAGACCATTAAATGCCAGACAATGAAATCAAAGGTGACTGCACACTGCCAAATCTACGTATTTAAGATATTATGGCATTTCAAAGCTAGAAAAATTGTATAACAGATTCATGGTCTTACAGGATTATTACTCAAGTGCCAAACATCCATCTATCAAACGGATATCTTTCAAGAGAAGGTAATTCACTTACAGTGATGAGTAATTCAATTAAGGAAAAACTGTAACTATCAGCTTAACCAAATAGGAAATGCAAACAAAACCCTAATATTATAATGCCAATCTTACAGGTACCCAAGAGGTCAAGAACAGCAGCATGGATTATAAAAACCAACACGTTGTCATGCTGCCTGACCAAAATCAACTCAGAAGACTGAGTGAGAAGACATTGGAATTCAAATTTCATTTTGATGGTGTTATAAGTGTTATACCTAATTGCATGAATAAAAACATAGTATTCATGAATATGAAAACAATTTAACATATATCTAATGAATGTTTTGTTTCTGAAAACATAATAGAAGCAGAATTAAGATCCAAGATGGATTTACGATCTCTAAGTTACTTCACACTAATATAATATCCTTTTTTTGAGTGGGCCACTAAATTTGAGCTGGGATGAGCAATCTTTATTTCAGTAGAACATGTAACGAGTTTATTGTATTCTTGCAGACAAAATGTAGAAATACAGCCTAGATTACACTATTAGACATTGAATGACCATGCTGATACAGTCTGCTGATAGGATTGATGGCATCTGAAGAGAGGTTTCTCATGACTCATAGATGACTCTTTCCTACGCATTCTATGCAGTGTAATGTTTTGGTAACTTGTACACATGGGCACTTTCTTATAAGATTTACAGTTATAAAAAAGTATCATGGGTAAAAATACTTCAGATGATCAAATCAGTATCTCTAAAAATTTTGAGAGTAGAGTGATGGACTAAATCCAATAGGGGTTAAATATAAAATCCTGAACCTGGGTATATAAAGTAAACTTGTTCAGATAAGCTAGTTCTCAGTTTCTAATCATTTTGTTATACATCTCAAAGACTCAGTTTCCATATGTGTAAAATGAGAATAATAATACTAGCTACTTAATAATTTGAGGTAAGGGCGCAGAACAGTTTTGGCGTATAGTGAGTGTTCAAAAGATGCCAGCCAATTCTTTTTCAGAAATCCTGGTTTAGGATACAAATTCTGTTACTTATGGGGTACTTGACCTTGGGTAGGTCAAATTCTTATTCTTTCTAAATCCCATTTTCTTCATTTGAAAGTGGCGATAAAAATAGTACTTATCTCATCGGTGGTTGTCATGAAAATTAAATGAGATGTTGCATGTGGGGCCCTCTTTGAGGTACTTGGAACATATTGAGTTCCTAATGAATGTTCGTTACTGCAGTGACCATTAGTTCACCTTCCGGAAAGTCTACCTAGACATTATATTGCAAAAATAGAACTAATAATTGTTCTAGAAAAAGGGAAATTATATTCCTACTTTATTATAGACTAGGGGCCTGGTGCACAAAAATTTGTGCACTCGGGGTGGAGGGAGTCCCTGAGCCCGGCCTGTGCCCTCTCACAGTCTGGGACCCCTCAGTGGATGTCCTATGATGGCCCCAGTCTGCCAGGCGCCTTCTGTGTGTGTGTGTGTGGCCACTGGGGACCTGCCCTCAGCCGCATCTGAGGCTCGGAGCAGTCCTCCTGTGTGTGTCTACCTGCTGGGGACCTGCCCCCAGGCATACCATCAAGGCTTGGAGCAGGCACCCCCTCTATGTTGATCTCTCAGACTCTTGCCCTCCCCTGCATGTTGTTCTCTTTTTTGAGCTGTGGCCAGGGCTGGGTGCTGCCTGCCTCCCAAGCTTGCCTACTGCCCATCTTCCTCCAGCCACCAGAAAGCAGGGAAAACCCCGCCTTGTGGTCAGGCCAGCCTTTTCCTGCT
>PVJC01048857.1:0-12416 GCA_004026665.1 Murina feae | reverse complement strand
AGTCGCAGTATTAGTTCCTGGTAAGAACAGCGTGTTATTATTTTAATTTTAATCCTATATTTCTTTCTAAATAATAACAATACTAACTTGTATTATTTTTCCTCTGAATTTGCTGTATCGTAAACCGTGTCACTTTCAAGGCTGGCGCTAGACTTTTTGCCTCCACTATAAAATATAAACAATACGAGTACTGTCTGCTAAATTCAAGAAAATTTATGTATTTTTGAAATAAATAAATAAATAACTTACCTAAATTATCTGAATAGTAATTTGTAATGACATCACTTGTTTAACTAGCTTACTAGCACACAGTATGATGTGTATCGTCTGAGAGACAGTTACAAAATGTTTTCCTTGTTGCCAATCCCAAAAAATGCCATTGTTCATTAAGTCCAAACAATGGTGGTCGAATTCTAACAACTGATCAACAATACGAACTTTGATAAGCAGTTCTCGATAATCAGTTCTCAACAATTATTTGTTATTATTAAAGGTTAACATTATAAAATTAACAAAAATAATATAAAATTTGTATCCTGGCTAAATAGCCACATGGCCGCCTAAAACCATATATATATTCCCTTCCTGTTCTCCGGCCATTCCCGAGCTTGTCGTGCATTCTTTCCAAAAATCGGGACTTTTTTAAAACGCTGTGGGACGAGGGACAAATTGATAAAAATTAGGACCTTAGCTTAATTACTAGTATTAAGGGAATCTGAGATCTCTGAATACTGTTTTTGCAACTTTTCTGTAAATCTATAATTATTCCAAAACAACACAAATTTGTGATCTCACAGTCTAATCTGAGTCTCACTGGGCTAAAATCTGGACTCTAGGGGGAAATCTAGAGGCCTCCAGGGGAGACTCCATTTCCTTGCCCTTTTTGCTTCTGAAGGCTGTTTTTCCAGAACTCTCTTCCTTTTACTGGGAGTCAAGGGTGGGGCTGAAAGTTACAACCCTATAATCCTTTGGTCTTTCTGGCATCAGTCCCATCCTCAGGCTATCTAGGGGCCACACCTTAAGTCACCTCTTTAGCATAAACTCAGGTGTGATGGAAAGGGACTTGTTCTGAATAACAGAATATTCTGTGCTGGGGATCTGGGACAAAGACAAAACACATATATCTTTAAAAAAGATTTTTTTTTAAAAAAATATTTTTTTTATTAATTTTAGAGAGGAAGGGAAAGGGAGAGAGAGAGATAGAAACATCAATGATGAGAGAGAATCATTGATCGGCTGCCTCCTGCACGCTCCCTACTGGGGATCGAGCCTGCAACCCCAGCACTTGCCTTTGAATGGAATTGAACCCAGGACCCTTCAGTCCACAGACCAATGCTCTATTCACTGAGCCAAACCAGCTAGGGCCATATTTCTTTTTATTTATTTATTTATTTATTTATTTTTAAAATATATTTTATTAATTTTTCACAGAGAGGAAGGGAGAGAAGTAGAGAGTTAGAAACATCAATGAGAGAGAAACATCAATCAGCTGCCTCCTGCACACCTCCTCCTGGGGATGTGCCTGCAACCAAGGTACATGCCCTTGACTGGAATTGAACCTGGGACCCTTCAGTCCACAGGCCGGTGCTCTAGCCACTGAGCCAAACCAGTTAGGGCCATATTTCTTTTTAAAAAAATATATATTTTATTGATATTTTACAGAGAGGAAGGAAGAGGGATAGAGAGTTAGAAGCATTGATGAGAGAGAAACATCGATCAGCTGCCTCCTGCACACTCCTACTGGGGATGTGCCCGCAACCAAGGTACATGCTCTTGACTGGAATCAAACCTGAGACCTTTGAATCCGCAGGCTGACGCTCTATCCACTGAGCCAAACCGGTTAGGGCCCATATTTCTTATTATATCCCAATATCACACGTACTTTACATTCTGAATCTGAAGTAGAATACTTGCAGTCGTTCAGAATACTTACAGGTATTCTGAAATTCATTATATCCTTGTGTTTTTGATGATAATTTATTATAAGGTCATATTACTTGGAACCTTACCGGTAGGATTTACAGAGAGAATTTACTTTTGCTTATATAGAGTGCCTGGGGCACTAAAATGATCACTTCATGGTTATCAGCTTAGGGTTTTCTGGGTCACATAGGTAGTGTGAAATTCTGGCTCCCCATAGTATGCCTGGGAACTTGTTTAGGAATTTTCAGAGGAGACTTGTTTTCTTCTGTTCCATCCACAGTTAAAGTGAAGACAGTCAGATATCCTTACCCTTTCCCTCTGTAGGTCAGGTTTTTTTCTTGTTCTCCCACTGAGGAGATAGTCCTTCGGAGATCTTAGTTTTGGGGACGTTGCCAATGTGATATGTGGGCAAGATGCCAGAGGCCTGGAGAATAGGGATGCCTTGTTTAACCTAGATAAGGTCATGGAGACTGCCCTGATAGAGTGACACTTAGGATACTTAAGCTGAATTTAGGGTTGTTGAACAATAAGCAGGAGTTAACCATGCAACAGAAATAATAACTTGTGTTTATCAGAAGGCAGGAATCATGTCTAGTGTGTTCACTACTGTGTTTCCAGCATTTAACACAGTACCTGGTAAATACTAGGTGCTCAATAAAATCTTAAGTGTGTGAATAACTAAGAAGTATCGAAGTTTTCCAGGTGGAGAAAAAAATTATAAAGCCAACAAGAAGAAACAAATAGTAAAATCTTATTAAATAACAACAAATTTGTTTAAACCTTGCCATATCTTTTTCAACAAGTGTTTTTACAGTATTTGTTTTTGGCAAGATACTTATTTAGAATACAGACAGTGCCACAAGCTAAGAGGGATAATAAGGTACATGCATAATAACTATAACACTTCTCACAGTTTGGTTTCTCTTTCACTATGAAAACCTAAAATAAGGGTGTGAGCCTTCATGCTTCAGAGCTTCTCTGCTGATGAGTTTGGGACTGGGAAAACACTAACTGCTTCTGCAAATCATCACACCCTTGTCTTTAGTGAAAAAGAGCAGTCAAGTATAAATATTTAGCAAAAATATGGTTGTACATAGTTAGATTGCAATCTGCAAGTATATGGGCTGTTGGTTTGCCACAGAAGGCATGGGCCCAATGACAGGAGTTCGAAAAGGAGCTTGGCTGGTCCAAAGGTAGGAAGGCCAGCCTGGCCAGTGTGGCTCTGTTGGTTGAGCCTTGTCCCCGTGCACCAAAAGGTTGCTGATTGGATTCCCAGTTGGGGCTCATGCCTGGGTTGTGGGCTCAACCCCCATTGGGAGGGGAAGGGGGATGAGGGTGTGCAGGAGGCAGCAGATGGGTGTTTTCTCACACTGATGTTTTTCTCTCTTTCTTCCCCTTCCTTGCTCTCTAAAAAATCAATAAAAACACATATTTTTTTTAAAAAGGTAGGAAGGACAAAAAGCCTAAAGCCTCTAACGAAGAGGTAGGGTATGCAGAATGATAAGAGCAAGACCCTCCTACCTGGATTTCTGGCTAACGAGGCAGTGGAAGGCCCATGGTTTTGTGAATGTCTCATTCAATCTCTGAGCACTTTTTCTTTCCTTAACATGGATATAGGGAGAGGGAAGAGAAGAAATGGACATCTATTCTTTTTTTTAAACAATAAAAGTTCTGATAGGATTTAATAAAGAAGTCCAAACAACTTAATCTTAAAGCTGGCAATCTCATTGGTTTATATTACTGTCATACACTGAATTTTGAGTTATCAGGCCAAAAATACAGACTTGGCAAAGTTCACAGTTACTGTTAATTGTTCCAGTTCCCCAAACTAGATGGCACCAATGGCTGTGTGAGTGAATACAGAAGCTGAAATCAACATTATGTTAACTATGGTTCTATTCCAAAAACATTTCTCTTCCAGAGATATGTATGATGAAGCTTTTTCAGGGCAAATATCATGATTATGTCCCCTAATATATGCCTGGCCCTTAACAGTTGATCAAGAAATCTGTGTTGAGCCCTGACCGGTTTGGCTCAGTGGATAGAGCGTCAGCCTGCGGACTCAATTCTGGTCAGGGGCATGTACCTTGATTGTGGGCACATCCCCAGTAGGAGGTGTGCAGAAGGCAGCTGATCGATGTTTCTCTCTCATCGATGTTTCTAACTCTCTATCCCTCTCCCTTCCTCTCTGTAAAAAATCAATAAAATATACAAAAAAAGAAAGAAATCTGTGTTGAATAAATAAATCGTGTAAAGGTTATTTCAGGTTGCTAGGATCAGAACAGTATTTGCCATTATTTTGTTGTTGGCATGGGATTTGTACTCCTGGAACAGTTTCTTCTCTTTGCAGCTAGTAATCCTAATAATAAAGGGCCAGTGACCATAATGACTGGAATGACTGCTTGACCAGTTGCTACGAGGTGCACTGACCACCTCTCAGTCCCTTCCCCTTCCCCCCCACCTCCCAGCCCACAGACTCCAATTGCAGCATGGCAAACGGGGAACCATGGGGAACTGGGTGGGTGGTGGTGGGGTGGGATTGGGGAGTGGCGATCCAGGTGGAAGATGGCCCTAATCGCAGGCTAGGCCAAGGAACCCTACCTGTGCACAATTTCGTGTGCTAGGCCTCTATATATTTTTTATGAAAAACATGCATTCTTGCACACTGGCACAGTGATCTGGGGGAAAGTGACACAGATTCCCATTGAATTCTTCAGAAGAGTCAGAAATACTATTCTCTAATGGTGAGTTGCTTCTCTCTCAGAAGACTTAAATTTTGTTAGGATTTTAGTCCTTTCTTTTTTCTTAGAAGAAATTAGTACTTCCAGAAAGTGGAAAGTAATTACTGAGTTTGATTGAATTTGATAGCATTTTACTGCTCAGTGGAAGTTAGAGTCCTTAGAACCTCTTCTCCCTGTGGAGGAGTTCCCCACCCATCCCCACAAAAATTGCATATACTTTCCCATTCCTATCTGCATTTATGAGTGGGCGGGGTAAATATGCTTCTAATTAAGGAGGAGGTGTGCTTGTATTTGTTGTAATTCATAAGGTTCAGAAGATTTTAAAAACAGCACCAAGAGTTTGGGGGTGGGAGTTCTTGGTTTTCATTTAAAAATAAATGGAGCCTTAGCCAGTTTGTCTCAGTAGATAGAGTATTGGCCTGTGGACCAATGGGTCCCAGGTTAGATTTCCAGTTAAGGACACCGTACCTGGGTTTAGGGTCCATCTACAGCCCCGGTTGGGGTGCACATTCGGGAAGCAACCAATTGATGTGTGTCTCTCACATTAATGTTTCTCTCTCTCTCTCCACTCCCTCCCTTTCTCCCTTCTACTCTCTCTAAAAATCAATGGAAAAAATATTATTGGATGAGAATTTTTAAAAAAAGGAAGAAAAAAAAAGATAATAGCAGCTTCCTGAACAAAAGTTAATCTATATGCTAGCACTCAAATAGCATTGGTCAGAGATGAGATCAATAAGTGGGAGGAAGACACAGGAATAATGAAATTTTCCTTATTGATAGCACAATAGATTGGCTCAACATCCTACTACATCTGGAAGAGCTAAATTCAGTCAAATTAATCTATGGTGAGGAGCTGGGGGGAGGAAGTCTATTTGCATTCTCTGTCTTTAAATATATATATACTAGGGGCCTGGTGCACAAAAATTTGTGCACTGGGGTGGGGGGGGGGTCCCTCAGCCTGGTCTATACCCTCTCCACTTGGGGAACCCTCAGTGCTACTGGCTCCTAACCACACACCTGCCTGCTGGCTCCAGCGCCAAGGGGGGCTCAGAGCCACTGGGGTACCCAGCACCCTCTAGGCGTGTCCTGCGCTGCTCTGGTCCCCAGCAGCCACAGCGCCCAGGCAGTCTCAAAGCCACCAGGGTGCCGGCACGCTCTAGGTGGCCCCAGCACTGAGGCGGGCTCAGAGCCACTGGAGTGTTGGGCACCCTACAGGCGGCCCCAGCACTGAGGTGCAGGGCGCCCTCTAGGCCTGTACCGGGCTGCTGAAGGCCCAGCGGCCCCAGCGCCGAGGCGGGATCAGAGCCGCTGGGGTACTGGGTGCCCTCCAGGCCTGTCCCGAGGTGCTGAGGTCCCAGGGGCCCCAGCGCCGAGGCGGGATCAGAGCCGCTGGGGTACTGGGTGCCCTCCAGGCCTGTCCCGAGGTGCTGAGGTCCCAGGGGCCCCAGCGCCGAGGTGGGATCAGAGCCTCTGGGGTGCCCGGCCCCCTCCGGGCCTGTCCTAGTGCTGCTTTTGACCCACCCTGCCCCTCTGCCAGCAACTCACTTGCTGCTGTTTGCTTCTTGGCTGCCGGCCTCCATCTTGGCTGGACTCTTTTGCATACAGTCGCTCTGATTGGCTGGTGGGTGTGGCTTACACCGTCCTGAAGAAACGGTTAATTTTACTATTTTGCTTTTATTAGTTTAGATATATATTGATTTCAGAGAGGAAGGGAGAGGGAGAGATAGAAACATCAATGATGAGAGAGAATCATTGATTGGCTGCCTCCTGCACGCCCCAGACTGGGGATTGAGCCTGCAACCTGGGTTTGTGCCCTGACTGGGAATTGAACTGTGACCTCCTGGTTCATAGGTTGATGCTCAACCACTGAGCCACGCTGGCCAGGCCATTTGCATTCTCTTTGAATAATTAGGGTATTAGTTATAAAGTGACTGCAAAGACAGGGCTACTCCCTGACTTCAAGTCTCATTCCAGTGACACTGGTTACTCTGAGGAGGCAGGCATACTGAAGTACTCTCTGGTATCTAGGACATGGTCTGGGGTAGCACGAAATGTATATTCCTTCCATGGTGATTTGACTCATGACTTTACTTCTGATAGGCCTTAACCTCTGCTCAGATAAGTTGGGTAAAATGTTTGTGTCCCTGGGCTATTTATAAAAATATCACCTCAAGTAATAATTTTCCTGGCAGAGAGAAATTTACTTTTCTTCATTTAGGTATCACTGGTATTTATAACAAATGAGTGGTCTCATTATAAAAAACAAAATAATTTTCCTGGCAGGCTTCCCCTCCAGAGGAAGTCTTAGAATCATACCAGATACTTCTCATCCTGGCCAAACATTTTTCTGAAATGCTGTTTTTGACACTAGTTATATATTAAAATGTAACTTCTACATCTACAGGTAAAGAATTTATAGGAAAAAAAGAAGAAAAAGTGATGTACTTTTGAAGTATTCTCATAGTGACTGTCAAGTGTAGAAATTCCATAGTGACTGACAAGTGTAGAAATTCCAAGATGTCATATTGAAGTTACATTTTCAGCCAGATGATTCTCTGTTGTAGGGAAGGCTGTCCTGTGCATTGTAGAATGTTTAGCAGCTTATTTGACCTCTACCCACAAGATGCTAATAGCCCTTTCTGAGTCTTGACAACCAAAAAGTCTCCACACATGACAAAAAAAAAATCATCCTAGTTGAGAGAAGACCAAAATGCCAACAATTTTCCCCACCCCCCAAAAAATTTCACTAAAGTTAGTTATGAAATGGACTTCCCCTAGAAATGAGAGGAATTAGACAAAATCAGGTAGATAAGACTAAATTCTTTTTAAAAAAATATATATTTTACTGATTTTTTACAGAGAGGAAGGTAGAGGGATAGAGAGTTAGAAACATCCATCGATGAGAGAGAAACATCAGTCAGCTGCCTCCTGCACACCTCCTACTGGGGATGTGCCCCTGACCAGAGTTGAACCTGGGACCCTTTAGTCTACAGGCCGACGCTCTATCCACTGAGCCAAACTGGTTAGGGCTCTTTTTTTTTTTTTTTTTTTTTTAAGACTAAATTCTTATAATAAGTTATAAAAGGTCAAGTGAGAATATTGAGTTTTCCTTTTGAGACTGTTGCCAGGATACTATATTTGACTCTTACCTCAGATGCCAGCTTGCCTCTTACCTCAAGCTGAGAAGAGCCTAAAATGGAATTGTTCAGGTGCTTGAGATGTGTCTCTTGCAGTTTGAGGGGCAGAGTGGACCTGAATCTACTCCTGCCAGGAAAATACAGAGGACAAATACAGAGGGCAGGTATTTTAGTAGCAGAGCAATACTGAAGCTGAACTGGAATTGGCCTGTACTACCAAGTCATTTTGGACAAGAAGCGCGTGAGAGCTTCACGTAGGCCAGCTGTGAATCAACCATATAGCGCTGCCCTAAACAGCACCATCAGAAATATGTTCTCCTTTGTCCAGAAACTTCATTTGCATCTATTGGAAAATAGTCACACTAATTTAGTTTGGAAAAAAACACTTTACTGCCACTTCTTATAAAAGTTAAGAACTCTCCTGTTTCCCTTTCTTTTCTTCTCTCTCCCTCCCTTTGGGTCTGGTTGGTAAGCTAGGAGAAGTCAAGACAGACCAGGCATGATGCCTCTCCATGGCAAGCAGTGAGCGAGCTGTCCCTAGCTGGATAAGAGGGAAAAGTTTCACTCTTTGTGAGTCAATAACAAAGGATTTTCTATTACTGAATTGGGTGTATGACAGATCTAATTCCCCTGCACAGGTTTAAAGGGATGGCAAAAGACAAAAACAAAGGTATTCTGTTTTATTTTTAAAAGTTAAAAACAGTATGTTGAACATATTGGTTACCTATTATAAAGTAAGATCTGGAAAAAATGTCTTCCAAAAACATGTTCTTGAGCTTTATAGAGAAAAATGATCACTAAATCAATTCATTTGTTTTTTTGAGATTCCCATATGTTGGGAGTAGGGCACATAAATAAATGCAAGGGAGTCTTGTCCTCTGGGGACTTAGTCTTGGGTTTCATACTCAGAATAAGGTACCTATTACAGTCAGTTATGTCAGCAAGAGCCTATGTTGCATAGGCGGGGCAGGTTCAGGAGGATTTTTATTCTAACAATTTACTCTCTTATGATTTTTACTAGATTATGATTAAGCTTTAGAAGCAATTATTTTGCTCCTGTCCTTCAAGCATGAAATCACAGGTAAAGCTTCCATTTAAGATGTTTGAAGAGAGATGCAAAGCTGACTGCATAGGCTGCATCCTGACTGGGCTTCTATGAAACCAGGATCTGTCTGGTTCTCAGTTTGGCAGATTCAGTAACTTATATTTCACTTCACTCCAACTTAATCAGGCTCTGGGAGATTAATTTGGGTAAAACAACTCTATAATTCAACCCAGTGAACAGAGTGTGATTGTAAACCATGATGTGAAATCATGAATTGAGAAAGACTAGATAGCTAGTATAACTGGAACCAGTCATGTGCCTTGGACAATTGTTTCTCACTGGGTGTGCTGATTTACTCTAAGACTCCTTGAGGGATGGGAAGACTACTTGATGAGTGTGGAATTACAGTAGGGGCCTTTATATGTTCTTAAAAGAATATTCGGAATTTAAGTTTGCTAGATATAAACCCCAAATCCAGGCAGAAATCTTACTTGCTAAAGTATCCTAAGACACTAAAACATAGTAAACACTCAGTAAATATTTGTTGGGTGTGTGACTGAATTCAAATTAAGTTTTTTAACTGTCCTGGTTATTCGAATCAGTAACCTTTCTCTTGGGCAGAGTGGGAGCTCACAATATATTCCTATTCAGATTCTGCTGGTTCTAGACTCTATGGACCCCACCCTTCTTTTATGACAGCATCAACTGGGCATGTGACACTTAAGTTACAGATTATTTATTTTACTCTGATGAAAGTTGGGAGCCACCCTGGCCTCTCTAACACATTACAGATCATCTCATAGGGTGACTTTTTTTTTTTTTTAAATCTTGTCTCAAGTTCTATGAGGGTTCTTTGTTTTACATTTTCCAGGTCACTGACTTCCAGCTGAGGCAGGTAGGGGACAAGCGAATCGTGGTGGTTTATATTTTTACCGACACTCAGAGAATTTTTTGTGTAGGTGTGGATCTACCCACTGCCAGGAAGTCCAAAGACAGAGAACACTGCGTTCTACTCAATGGAACATCTAAAGCCCTTCACAGACTGAAGCAAAGCAGAGATTGGCTGAATATGCAAAGCTTTGTGAGCGGGTGGGAGCTGCAATGAAGCACAGACTCCCCTGGTTCAGAGAGGCCCCTATTCTTTTTCTCATTTCAGGTCGGCCTCTCAAACTCCGGTTTGGTATAGAAAGATCCCTGTGAACACGTTGCCTATCGACTTTCATATTCTCAGACTCCCTCGGTATCAGAGGCATCTATGCTCTCTCTAGAGTCTAGGCCACGTCCTTACGCGAAGAGGCACGGTGGGAGGCGGCCATGGTCCTCGATCTAACCCCCGTTCTGGGATAGGAACGTGAGTCACCGCCTCGGGATGCCCGGCGGCTTTCGGTGAAGGTCTCGGTGCTCCTAACTTGGACAAGGGCACCCGGGTCATTCATGCCTTTGCAGGGGGGCACGACCCCTTCCGCAGAGACCAGGCGCGACCTCGGTCTTCCGGCCGACCGGCCCTTTCTCCTTCCTACAGCCCCGCCCCAGACTCCTCCCTCAGGCTCCTCGCACCCTAATCCGGGGCCCAAATTCGGGAGCAGCAACGCGTTTCCGAAGCCCGCAGACTCCAAGCCTGCGGCTGGGGGCTTGGGGCTGGGAGTATCCCCGCCCTCGCGGCGCGCAAGCCACGCCCCTCACGCCCCTCCCACGTACGTCACGTCCGGCCGGCCCCTGCCCGCCCTCCGCCCTCCGCGCTCCTCCCGCTTGCCGTTAGGGAGGCTCTGCGCCTCAGCTGCCGCCTCCGTCGCCGCTCCCGCCCCCTCTCCCGGTCTCCGTTGCTGCCGCCGGGGACATCCGGGGGTCGCTTATCGGGCTGGCCCAGTGCCTCAGCCGCCGCTTTAGACCCTCGCCAGCGGCCGTCTTCGGAAGAGGCTTGCCGGCCGCGGACGCGCTCGAGGCCTCAGTTCTCGTCCTCCTCCCGTCCCCGCGGGTCCTGGAGAAGCGGCCGCGGCCGGGGAACGGGGCGTCGCGGTTCCAACGGTAGGCGAACGGGCGGTACCCTGTCTGCGCATGCGCTGGTGGCCGGTCGCCGCGGTTCTCCCCCCCCCCCCCCCCCCCCCCCCCCCCCCCCCCCCCCCCCCCCCCCCCCCCCCCCCCCCCCCCCCCCGCCGCCCACCAGCGCCAGTCCCACCCGCGCGGGCTCCAGGGCGGTGCGCGTCGGGGTGCTGGGGCGCCTGGGCAGTGCCCTGCAGGTGGGGCATTTCGTAGGGAGGGCCCACTTTCTCCTCGAGGGAAAGCCAGGGGAGCCGTGCCCTGGCTGTGGCGCTGTGAGGAGCGGCCTCCGGTTTCCAGCCGCTGCAGTGCGCGTGAGCGGGGTGCCTCACCGCCTGGCGCCTCCAAAATAGAAGAGGGCACCGCAGCCCTCAGTGGCTTGCTGGCTTCCCCCGCGCACCGGCCCTGCGCCATCTCCCTCTCTGCCCACTTCCTTTATGCTGGGCAGTGAAGCTGATGCAGAAAAGAGAGTGTGGTTCATTCCAGCTCAACTGCGCCCCTTTTAAAGGTCACGTGAGAGGCGTGAGTGCTGACTTCCTTCCATCGCTCCGAGAACGGAGCCGAGATTAGGCTGTTGGGGCTCCGGGGACTAGTCTAGAAGGCGCTGTGCACAGGTCTGCGTTAAGTTTCCGAGGGGGCCAGGTCTCCCAGATGAGATTATAGGAAATTGAATCGGTTGGCACACTGGCCCAATAGGAATTTGTGAACTTTTTTTGTTTGTAATCAATTAAAAATAAAGTTGACTTTTAGAAAGACAGTTGCGGAATTGCATTCGGTTCCCCATTATGCCGTCTCGTTAATGAAAAAAGTCTCTAAAGTATTGGGCATTTATTTTACTTTCAAGTTTCTGATAATGGAAAAAAAAGGGCAACCGGAGCCACAGTATTGCTGACTGTGAACAAATAACTGGGATGCACTTAGTTTTAAAAAGGCAGACATTAAAGGATAGTTTTGAATTAAGTGACTTTTTGGGTTAATGTGAGGAGGCTACTTTTGTCGTCAACTTTCCTTTTTGTTATCTTGCTGTACTTGTTGGCCCGGTTTCTCACAGGTCTGTGCATTTAGTGTACTTGTTGAATGGAATTGAATGAACTGGTCATCATTTGTATATCCATTGGAGCCCCTTCTTACTTCCTTAATCTGTGCTGCTTTTAAAACTGGGACAGAGCCCTGGCTGGGTAGCTGAGTTTCTTAGAGCGAGTTCCTGATACTCTCAAGGTTGCAGTTGGATCCCCTTGCAGGTTGAATCCTCGTCTGGGCACGTAAAAGAATCGACCAGTGAATGTGTAAATAAGTGGAGCAACAAATCGATGTCTCTTTCTCCCTCTCTCCCTGCCCCCCCCTCCAAAAAACAAAACAAAACTGGGGCAGTATTTTCTCCAATTTAATTGTGTCACTAATTAGGGATCTGTGACAGCTTTCAGTCCTTGGAAAGATGTAGGAAGGCATATCACAGTGTCATAAAATTCTTCATCGGGTGAAGTAAAATTTTTTTGTTAGAATGCCATTGTTTTAGGGCAGAGAAAATGGCGA
>PVJC01048856.1:0-12394 GCA_004026665.1 Murina feae | reverse complement strand
CGGCACCGGGAAGTGGGAAAGGAAGGCAGCAGGGGACGGGTGAGTGGGAAAGAGTTGGCGGCCTGCTTGGCGGCTTCCCAGGTCCCTTCCGAGGATCAGGGAGCAGGAAAAGGCTGGCCTGACCACGAGGCGGGGTTTTCCCTGCTTTCTGGTGGCTGGAGGAAGATGGGCAGTAGGCAAGCTTGGGAGGCAGGCCACATCCAGCCCTGGTCACAGCTCAAAAAAGAGAACAACATGCAGGGGAGGGCAAGAGTCTGAGAGATCAACATAGAGGGGGTGCCTGCTCCAAGCCTCCACAGTGTGCCTGGGGGCAGGCCCCCGGCAGGTAGACACACACAGGAGGACTGCTCCGAGCCTCAGATGCAGCTGGGGGCAGGTCCCCAGTGGTCACACACACACACACAAAAGGCGCCTGGCAGACTGGGGCCATCATAGGACATCCACTGAGGGGTCCCAGACTGTGAGAGGGCACAGGCCAGGCTGAGGGACTCCCTCCACCCCGAGTGCACAAATTTTTGTGCACCGGGCCCCTAGTATAACATAAGAGCAGTGTACTTTATGGCTCAGTTGGCAACTGGCAGTGGCTACTACTGGCCGCTGATGGTAATGAAGCCATGATAAGGACTCATTGTTACCTTAAGCCTTATCTAATCATCAAAAGACCCCAAACCATAACAAATACCTGTTAGCTAATAGAACTTCTTTACTTTCTTTACTCAATTCATAAAGAGGCAGAACTCTCACTTGCACAATTATAGCAAGAAAATGATCTACAATTCAACTGAGATATAAATAAAGGACTACAATCCCAACGATTGTTAGAATACATTTGGTAATACAATAGAACTGTGGTAGGAGGAATGGAAAGAAAACAGAAGGTGTTTATTCTTTAATTATTCTTATGAAATATAGTACTTTCTTGTAAAATTATTCCATATTAAAATTACATGATATGGAAACAATCCAACTGTTATGGCATGAGACTTTTTTGCAATTCACGTATAGATATATACACTATTGCTCCCATTCTGAATTTCAGAGGGTTGAGATGATACAAATTCCCTGGTGAATTCATACTCCATTTTTGCAGTAAAAGAAGTCAAGAATATTACCTGAAGCATTTAAAGCAGCAGGAGGGATTAGTGAATAAAAGGATTATTAGACACTAGAATGTCTAGGTGAAGAAAGGAATTTGTATAGACTCTCCTATTCAAAAAATCAAGCCAAATGGATGAATTATATACTCCCTGGATGGTTCTTCAGAGTGTTTAAACCTACAATAAAATGGGTCCTATAAGTCACACAGAATTCACATACATTCTTCTGGAGTTTAGAAACCACAGGTCTAAGCTGATCCCCTGAACTCACCAATCCTGAGCATGGTTACTAGCTTCCTGAGGTGGGAGTGGGCTGGCTAATCGAGATACTTGAATCCAAACTGAATCATACAGGTCTTTCTTCCGAGTATGCACAGTACATGGAACAATCAGTGGCATTCCAAAGAGGCTGGGGCGATTCTTTTGAGATGACAGGAAATATAGTTCTGTCCTCATCTGTAAGTATAAATAAGAGAAGAAAGAACTGAGAAGAAAGGTCTCTCATTCTTCTCTTTTGTTCTTCTACAACTATTAATAACATGCATCACTATCAATTTGAAATTAGTCACTACCACTCTTTATTAACATGAAGATAAACTTACAGTGCAATCACTGGAAGGTTCAGGTACTGCCAATTTCAGAGAGGCTATCTATCAAACTTGGATTTTCAGCATTTAATATTTTCAAACTAGTTTTCTCTAATAAACATTTCACATACACACACTAAATCATATGTAAAACTAGTAATTGTTTTGTAGCTCAAGGCTTTTAAGCAATTAAAACCCTTTCTCTAGAAAGTATGGCAATAAACCAATATTCCCTCAAATACAATTTTCAGAAAATAAATTGCTGACAACTGGAGACCTTTGGAGACTTATGCAACCAGGCATTTAATTTTGTAACAATTTATCTACCTTCCTAAAAGCAGCTAAATGGCTATGGTATTTTTTATTTTTAAAATATATGACAAATTAAAAGGTAAAATTTAAAAATATTTGCTTTGAGTATGTTAAGTTGAAATTCCTTAATATACTGCACAGAATTAGCTTGGAAATGGTTGCTTAATAAAACAAAAATTTTGTATAATAGATTGTTGGGAGTTAAGGATTATTCAAAAAAGCTGCTAAGCACCTAGACATTTAATTCTTTCAGTTGGGCTTTATGTAATAGTTAGAGAAGCTAAGTCAATAACCTATAAACTCACTAAGGGTTAGCTAGTTTCCAAGTGAAAAGACTTTTATTTCTGATTCTCAAGCATTTTATTTTGCAATTATTCAATTAAGCTTAGCTAAATACATGATTTCAAGGCTCTATTTCATGTGTTGGTATTATTATTATTATTATTATTATTATTATTATTATTATTATTTTTATTACTACTACTACTACTACCACCACAGGCCCAGTGCACGAAATTCGTGCACAGTGTGTGTGTGTGTGTGTGTGTGTGTGTGTGTGTGTCCCTCAGCCCAGCCTTCACCCTCTCCAATCTGAAATCCCTTGGGGCTCAGAGTTCTTAATATAAGATCTGATAATACTTGGGGGGTGGGGGGGAGAGCCCTAGCCGGTTTGGCTCAGTGGATAGAGCATCAGCCTGTGGCTAAGGGGTACCAGGTTCAATTCCAATTAAGGGCACACGCCTGGGTTGTAGGCTAGGTCCCTGGTAGGGGACATGCAGGAGGCACCTAATCAATGACTCTAATCATTGATGTTTCTATCTTTCTCCCTCTCCATCTCTGAAAGCAATGAAAAAATATATTTTAAAAAAAAGGTGGGGAAATGCATGAATCAATTATTTTAGCTAATGGGACCAGTAGGAATTGTGCTCAAAGACAATTTCAAGTCACAAATGTATCCTATAATTCTCTAGGCTGTCCACTCACACAATCCTGTCTAAAACATGGTCCATAGAACACCATTCACATAGCCAGAAATTCACTTTAGTCAAGAGTTACTAATTCAAAGGGGATGGGGGAGTACATTTCAAAGAATTAGCAAAAATTAAATACCTATGTAACCACAAGTCAGGTCAACAAACAGAATATAACCAACACTCCAAAAGCCTCCCTCTTGCTTCCTTTCCATCACGAACTCTTCCTTCCTTCTAAAGGAAGTTGGAAGAGGTAATGAAGTATTATCCCCTAAAGTCTGTGAAGGGAGCACAGCCCTGTTGATACCTTAATTATGGACTTCTGGCTTCCAGAAATGTGAAAGAATAAATTTATTGTTTTAAGCCACCAAGTTTGTGGTAATTTGTTATAGCAGTCCTAGGAAACAACTTATTTTTCCCAAGAACATTTTTTTGGGGCCCTTCCACCCCCAAGCAAACAAATAAACAAAACCTTCTCCAAAGACATCCATACTTATATGGTAGAGAAGATGTACTTGCCTACATGAACATATAAGAGACACACCCTGTTAAAAGAAAATAGTATGTACTACCATCCTGTTGCTGCTTAAAAATGACTGAGAAATGTCATTTCATACACAGGCTATGATCCCTTACAATAGCATACATAACATATTAAAAGTGCACAAAATGAAAACGTTGCAAAGACAGAAAATGGCTGTCTCACAAATGACACAGCAGTAACTTGCCTAACATCAAACTAACCATTTTTCGGTGGACTGCAATGATGTAACCTGTAAAGGGATTGTCAGGAAGACATGGCATATGACCATTCACCATTCCATTTGTAAAGCTCTTCTCAGTTCCACATGGCACAACAGTGTTTGGCATTCCATTGGGGATGAATATTGGTCGGGGCAGGTCCCCATTGGTGGTTAGGGTTAACATTCCATTTGTGGATGGGGAAGAGGAGATATCTACAAATTCAAAGATAAATACAGCACCATAAGCTTGTGGTATTTCCATATTTTTTTCTCAAACATTGTGAGGATCTAAACTACTGATAGTAGTCTCTTTTAACAAAGGACAAGGAGAAATTATAGTTCAAATAATAATTCTAGATTGATAGATCAACCAAAAGACTTTTATGCATGCATTTAAGCATAACCAATGGACACAAATCACTGGGGGGTAGGGGACGCTGGGGAAAGGGCAGGGGGGAAAAAAAGAGATATATGTACTAATCTTTGTAATTCTTTATGTAATAAAAAAATATATATAAATTTAATTTCAAATTTTACTTCTATAACTCACACTTAAGACTAAATGGCAAAGAAAGATTAACTTCTGGAAAGTGTAAGTCAAATTTTTGCAGAAACCTTTGCTAGCACCATATTGTGGCACCAAAACAGTTCTACCACTTGTTTTCTTTTTCCTTTCCTCTAAAAATTCATTTCTCCATTCCTCTAAAAATGTTCTGTCAAGTGTGCTAGTCTCTAGCCAGAGACTAGAGACTTTTCCTTTTAATTATTTCATTTAAAAAAATTATTTTTTAGAGCAGTTTTAGATTCATACCAAAATAAAGAAGGTACAGAAATTTCCCACATACCCCTTGCCCTTACACATGCATAGCCTCCCCCCTAATTATCCCCCCACTACAGTGTTACATTTGTTATAAATGATGAAAGATGTTGCTTTTTAAATTAAAATGAAATACATTTCCTCAGTTTCATTAGCGACATTTCAAGGGCTCAACAGTCCATGTGACTAATGGATACTGTATTGACTAATGGTCAAGATTACAAAAAATTTCCATCACTGCAGAGAGTTCTTGGCCCTTGAAAATCTAAATAAAAAAAGCATTATTAAATCATCTACCAGTCTTATCTATTTAGTGCCAAGCAGAGAAGTGCTTTATAATTGGGGAATGGACCTAATTATCAATAGTATCCTATATAATAAAAGGGTAATATGTAAATTGACCCGAACAGCAGAACCACTGGGAATGACTGGTCACTATGACACACACTAACCACCAGGGGGCAGACGCTCAATGCAGGAGCTGCCCCTGGTGGTCAGTGCACTCCCACAGGGGGAGCTCTGCTCAGCTACAAGCCAGGCTGAGGGCTGCCAGTACAGCGGTGGTGGTGGGAGCCTCTCCTGCCTCCTCAGCAGCGCTAAGGATGTCCGACTGTAGCTTAGGCCTGCTCCCCACTGGCAAATGGACATCCCCCGAGGGCTCCTGGGCTGCCAGAGGGATGTCTGACTGCCAGCTTAGGCCCAATCACCCAGGGAGCGAGCCTAAGCCAGCAGGTGGACACCTCCTGAGGGTTCCCAGACCACAAGAGGGCACAGGCCGGGCTGAGGGGACCCCTCCCCCCGACCGAGTGCACAAATTTTTGTGCACCAGGCCCCTAGTAAAAAAGAATAAACAAACTGTATCAATGGCCAAAAGACTCATTAGATGACCATATTAAATTATATGCAAATATTTGATAAATTCCTTTTTAGTCATATTAATTACCATGTTTTCTGATAGTATACTCTTCTCACACCAGCTATTGCCATGTTAGTATTAGATAAAAGAGCAAAAAGAGATCTGAATTCCAGTGGTAAATTAACTCATAACTAATCTACTTAATTACTTAGGTTCTCTAAATTTTAGATTCCTCATCTATAAAATGAAGAATTTGAGCCAAATTATCACAAAGGTTTCCTTCAGCCTCCAAAATTCTTTTGTTGTATTATCCTCAGCCCAAACAAATATAAAAAGGATGTTAACTCTTAGCACAGAATTTAATGCTGAAATCATGAAAAGAAGCTCTAGTTCTATCATACCTGTCAGTATTGGACTAGAAGCTGAAACTGGAGATCCAGGGATGGGAATTTCAAATGCGCACAGAAATCCACTCACTGAGAGTCGTACTTTTTGGTTGTCCTGAGGGAAATTCTATAGTAAAAGAGATAAGGTGAGAGGAGATGTTTCAGATACGATTGAAAATGAACTCTGTGATATATTTGAAGTGAATGTCTTAGATGATTTTATCACTACACAAGATGAACAATATGTCTCAAATAACTAAAAGACGAAAGCTTGATAAGTTAACTTCACGGACAAAATCATTATCTATCCCTTTCCACAGAAAGAAAGTAGGTAGTGTATAACTGGTTCTTAAGTTTTGTCCTTCACTTCAGGTATCTAAACACAACACCCTCAGAGAGCTCTCACCTTTGTATTATCCATGAACAAAATGTCAATAAGGTGGAGGAGTTTGTTCAGAAACTCCAAAGATAAATATAAATACCAATGGTAGAAACTCAATTTAGGATTGGCAATATATTTATTAAATTGCTTGTTTCTCCAGCTGGTATTCAGAAGGAAGTGATTTGTGTCAATTTATCTTTACTCTCTAAATTCCTAGTGTGTTAAAAGCCAAGTATATATATTCATAAGTAAATACTAAAAACACACATTCATAAATACATAAAATACTTTAACCTAGGATAATTCTGGTGACATTGGTAATACAGAAGAACTGCCAAGCACAGCAGCAGCAGTCACTGGAGGACATCTATACTGTAGTACCACAGTTAGGTCACTCTATACAGCTTTGGCTTACACAATTCCCTTCTTTTAAAAATACCACCATGATTATTAATTCTTTATTCTGGCAGACAACCCTTTTAAGTTTCTGGAATGGAAAATTTTCTTTTTTTGGGGGGGAGGGGACGTTTATAAGCTTATTTAAGCCAAACTGACAAAATATGTTGAGGAGCAAGATCTCAAAAGCTCCAGAGAATGGTATGAAAGACTTGACAAATTTTTTGTTCAGCTGTTGTATTTTAATATCTCGCTCAGTCGCTTAACATCATAATTAATGGAAAAAACTGCTCTTTGAAGGATAGAATCAAGGGTTTCCTACAAAGAATAGTTAATATTACCTTTATGTTGGAACCATGTACTTCTGCAAGAAGGATTTGGTCTGATTTAAGTCCACAGAGATCACTCAGCTGTTTTTTTAAACCTGTGTACTTTTCATCCATATTCAGTCTTAGTCCATAACGTACAGGGGTAGTACCATCCAACTTAATAACTAGTAATGAGAAAAGATCTATTATCAATAAAATGTGTGTGTGTGTCTATGACTTGGAAATGACAAACATTTCAATCTAGAATTTTAATTTTATATGCAAATACTGCCACAGATGATTCTTAGGGATTATATTAAAATAGTTTTATTTTTTTGAATGCTCAGCTGATATGGAAGTGTGAGTGGCTTTGCAAGATTTTAAAGAGAGTTTCTGGCATATCTAAAACTAAAAGAGGAGCCCTAACCAGTTTGGCTCAGTGGCTAGAGCGTCAGCCTGCGGACTGAAAGGTCCCAGGTTCGATTCTAGTCAAGGGCATGTACCTTGGTTGCGGGCACATCCCCAGTAGAGGTTGTGCAGGAGGCAGCTGATCAATGATTCTCTCTCATCGATGTTTCTGGCTCTCTGTCCCTCTCCCTTCCTCTCTGTAAAAAATCAACAAAATATAATAAAAAACCCCCAAAAAACTAAAAGAGGAGTCAATAGGCACAAAAATGGACCCATGTTCCAAGTCTTTCAAACCTTAAATCATGTCTAAAATTAGATTGCTATATTATAACAGCCTATCAATTTTTTATGAGAATGCATAAACGAAGGATAATACTTACAAATTCAGGCTGTTTGAATAAGGTAAATATTTTTTCAGAACTTTGTAACCTACCTGTTATTTCTAAGTGCATATAACTGTCCATTGGTAGCGGCAAAGACAAAAAATTGAATGGGTCAAATCGGACACTTATATGACCACATGTCTTGCATTTGACTTGGGACCTTAACTGCCCATGAAACAGATCTACAACAATTGATCTATTCCTTCTCAGATGGTTGTCCCAGGCCTATCAAGAAAAAAGATTAGAGAAAAAAATTTTTTTTGAAAATTCAAAGAAACTACTAGTAGTTAAATGAGATTTAAATGTCAAGAACATAATCCTTCACAGTCATTAAAAATATAAAAACTTTCTGCCTACATACATAATTCAGATATAAAATTAAAAATGTGATTCTCTCTGTTCAAACTATAAAATATTCAGACAGAAAATTCTATTATTTTCTTTGTTCTTATCATGGTAACAGTGAAGATTATTAGAGTTGTTTGTCCATTAAAAAGAAAATAAAACGTGCCTATTGGCCACTGTACACATTACTTTAGCAATTATGGAGATTCTTGAAGTTACTGAGTAAGCATCCTCTCCTGCAAGTGTACAATGTGAAAAGGCAACTTTTTCCTATTTTCATTTAAGGCTGCTTTATTTTGGCAATTACTGCACAAAAACAAAGAAGAGAAATAAATATTCCTTTACTTTCATAGTAAAATCCTGACCACAGAATTTAAGTTGTGCAACATACATTTGTGGCCAGAACATTTAATCTATTGCTTACGTTAGAAACTCAAAACTGACAAACCTCTGCAGCTACTTCCCAGTCTGGCCGGCCATTGCTGTCCTTCAGTTCCACATATGGCTTCTCATGGACTCGGTTGAGATCTTCATGAAGACCATCCAAGAGAAAAGCCAAAAGTTCTTGGGAGTCTTGTTGCTGAAACCCATTAAACCTGGGAGCATATTTTGCTATGGTCCACTAAAAAATAAGAGTTGGAAGTAAACAAATTATTTGCTACCCCATAATATTTGGAATGAACATGCCTCATTATTCAACCAGAGGCATTATAAGAAGATAGATAGTATGGTATTTCATCTGTCTCTATTTTAGCAAATATCTAATCTAATAAAAGAGTAACATACAAATTAACCATCACTCTGAGACACCTAGCCACGCCCACCAATCAAGCCATGCCCATCAGTCAATCAGAGCGGCTGTATGTAAATTAACCGAGCCAAGATGGTTGCCGGCAGCCACCGAGCTAGAACAAGCAGGAGGCTTGCCCCGGCGATGCAGGAACTTAAGGTTCCTGTCTGCCTAGGCCGGCTGAGGCCTCTGCTCCAGGAAACAAAGTTTCAATTATAGAAGATAAATAAACCCCAGAGACCTGCTTCCAGCCTTGGACTCAAGGAAGCCCTGGGAGCCTGGATTGTCAGGGGTAACCCGACCTGGGCTCTGGTTAAAGCAACAAAGTTTCAACTTTAGAAGTTAAATAAATTCCAGCCAGCCTCACTGCAAACAGCCATCAGCCTCTCACCCAGGCTGGCCAGGCATGCCAGCAGGTGGACATACTCCGAGGGGTCCCAGACTGTGAGAGGGCACAGGCTGGACTGAGGGACCCCCTCCCCCCCAAGTGCAATAGAGACCCCCCTGGGTCTCTAGTATTTTGGATAATCATGAAAGCTTTCTAATCTTAATCTCAAATGACCAAAAGAAAAAAATGTATTTTGGCCAATATTATATGCCAGTACAGCATCATGAAAGCAAACAGTTCTTTACATATTCAGATGTTATTTAAAACAGATAAGGCAGAAATATTAAAATAGCATTTGCTCACATTAAGAGTTCTTATGATAATGTTTTCTTTTACAGGTAACTTTTCTGGTCTTATTGCATCCTGTTATTATTAGAGACAGAACAAACTCATGTTTAACGGTGAGGACTTACAAACTAGCTTGCAACCTTGGGCAGGATATTTAGCTGCTCTGAGCCTTAGTTTCTCAGCCATAAAATGGGGATAATAATATCGCTTTTGTATTATATGGCCATATAGAAAATTAAATGAGTTACTACCCATAAAATAATGAGAACAGTGCCTGGTAAGTGGTAGTCAAATTTTTGGCTATTGTAATTATTAAATTTTTTTAAAAAATATATTTTATTGATTTTTTACAGGTAGGAAGGGAGAGGGTCAGAGAGTCAGAAACATCGATGAGAGAGAAACATCAACCAGCTGCCTCCTGCACACCCCCTATTGGGGATGTGCCTGCAACCAAGGCACATGCCCTTGACTGGAATCAAACCTGGGACTTTTCAGTCCGCAGGCTGATGCTCTATCCACAGAGCCAAACCAGCTAGGGCAGTAATTATTAATTTTTAATCTAAAAAGATTTTGCCTTGTTTTAAAATAGAGATGAAAACAATCATAACTTCACTAAAATTCACTACAAGTGACAATAATATAAAATTTTACCCATTAATTATATTATTTCTTTTTGCTACTTTAAAAAATTCTACAGATAGAACTTGTCCTATATAATAAAAGGGTAATATGCAAATTGACCCTAACAGCAGACCCTCTTGCACACACACTGACCATCAGGGGCAGATGCTTAATGCAGGAGCTGCCCCCTGGTGGTCAATGTGCTCCCACAGGGGGAACTCTGATCAGCCACAAGTCAGGCTGATAGCTGCCAACACAGCGGTGGTGGCGGGAGACTCTCCTGCCTCCTCAGCAGCATTAAGAATGTCCGACTGCAGCTTAGGCCTGCTCCCTGCTGGCAAATGGACACCCCCCAAGGGCTCCCGGGCTGCCAGAGGGATGTCTGACTGCCAGCTTAGGCCCATTCCTCCTGGGGAGAGGCCTAAGCCAGCAGGTGGACATCCCCCAAGGAGTCCCAGACTGAGAGAGAGCACAGGCCAGGCCGGGCTGAAGGCCCCCCTCCCCCACCCCGAGTGCACAAATTTTTGTGCACCAGGCCTCTAGTTATCATATTAATATTAAAGAAGTACTGAGTATCATTAATTAGACTCAGGGGTGTATCTTGCAGTTAGAATATTGCTAATAGTGATAGATTAACAAAGAAAGAAAGATATTTGATGAAATGGTAAAAGAAACAACATATTAAATTTAGATTGGGCCTTAGATCTTTCCTTACCCACTCACTACATCTATAGTTGTACTTTTATATTTTTTATAGCTGTACTTTGCATACATTTTAAACAAGTATATGACATCCAATTTATGCCATGTGAAGCATCCAAAATCATTAAACTAAAACAAAAAAGCTAAACATACAAAATATAGAGAGAAAAATAATTATGTAAACAATTATTTAGAAGTTAAAAACATTTATGTTATTTTAACTGCTTACCCGAAGCTTTAATGGAGCGACATTCTTCTGAGTTCCACTCCAAAGTTCCTGTACTAAATCCCCATAGCATTTAGCCATATGCCCCTTCATACCAATGGGATTCGTCCTAGAAGTTTTGAAAAAAAAATTTGTTGCCAAAGATTCTAATCAATAACAATCATGTGGACATAAAAATGCCTAGTTATCTGTTTTCTCATATGAAAACAACTTTTTAAAATAAGAGATTTATCCCCTGGGCCTTATTTAATACTAAATAGAGAATATAAGGTAAGACTTTTCTTTACCATGGTAAAAAAAGGAAATTCAAGTGATACTGAGTTCATATTATAGTTATAAAAAGTTAAGAGGTCAATAACTCAAGAAAGATTACCTGTTCAGTTCATAAAGATGTCTCCCTGAGATAAAATACTGTGTTAGTGGCTGTGTGTTACTAACACACTGGATGCTTGAATTCATGAAGCATGTGTTTCCCAGGTTACTCAGACCTGTGGCTCCCTTTTCTGTGGGAACTGGAACAAACAATGTGAGAACCAAAGTCCAACTGTAGCAAAATGTCATAGACAAGTTAATTATATTCAATGCAACATTTTTATAACTTTAAATCAGCTAAATGAAGCTAATATTTTTCTATTTAGTCTTGCAATGCTGAAGTAGAGGAGTGTCATTGGCAATCCTGATAATCCATGCTCATTTGTAATCTAGAAGCAGTAGTGATTCTCTATAATTGCTATAGCTTTTTGTTTGTTTTTTAAGTTAAAACAATTCTCTCCTAGTATTCTTTATTTTTATATTTAAAAATTATTCTTTTGTTGAAAGTATTACAGATGTCCTGTTACCCCCTCTTTGATCTCCTCCATCCTCTAGTATTATGTCTTTATAAATATATAAATTAGCCCGGCTCAGTGGTTGAGCATCAACCTATGAACCAGGAGGTCCTAGGTGGCGGGCTTGATCCTCATGTGGGGCATGCAAGAGACAGCCAATTGATGATTCTCTCTCATTACTGATGTTTCTATATCTCTCCTTCTCCCTTCCTCTCTGAAGTCAATAAAAATATTTACACACACACACACACACACACACAAATTAGATCTTTCTTAGGCTATCTGTAAGAATGAACTGTTGGACCTATGAGGGCTATATCCTTTTTTAAAAAAATATATATTTTATTGATTTTTTACAGAGAGGAAGGGAGAGGGATAGAGAGTTAGAAACATCGACCAGCTGCCTCTTGCACACCCCCTACTGGGGATGTCCCCGGAACCAAGGTGCATGCCCTTGACTGGAATCGAATCTGGGACCCTTCAGAACGCACGCAGGCCGATGTTCTATCCTCTGAGCCAAACCAGTCAGGGGTGGGCAATATCCTTTGCTTTGCATTTTTT